>SJYX01006907.1:81453-112819 GCA_006410675.1 Oreotragus oreotragus
GTCTTGTAGGTCTTCATAGAACCGTTCAACTTCAGCTACTTCAGCGTTACTGGTTGGAGCATAGACTTGGATTACTGAGATATTTAATGGTTTGCCTTGGAAACGAACAGAGATCATTCTGTCATTTTTGATCCAGCTTCGGTTGCTGTTAAATTGAATGTAAGTAAGTAAGTAAGTAAAGTCACTCAGTCGTGTCTGACTCTTTGTGACCCCGTGGACTGCAGCCCACCAAGCTCCTCAGTCCATGGGATTCTCCAAGCAAGAATACTGGAGTGGGTTGCCATTTCCTTTTCCAGGGGATTTTCCCGACCCAGGGATCGAACCCAGGTCTCCCGCATTGGAGGCAGACACTTTAACCTCTGAGCCACCAGGGAAGTCCCAAAAGGGGAAGAATCAGGATGACTCATAACTGTATTTTTTTAATGAATGGGGATGATATTTTCCAAGAGGGGAAAGAGAAGGACATGTTTAGCTCAATTTGGAACAAATAATTTGCTGCCATAGACTTCCAAGTGGCAATTGTGAGTGATTCTATAAGTCTGGTGTTGTTCAGGAGAGGGGTTCCATGTTGGAGAACAAATTTAAGAATCATCAGGGGAGACATTTTCCAAAGCCAGTATTGTCTGGGATGTGTGTGCAGAGAGAAAAGAAAAGGAAATTAAAGGCTGAGCCCTGTGATTCTAACATTTTGACAATAAGAAGGGAAGGAGGAGCCAGGAGACAAGTGTTTCCAAAGGGAAGGAGCCACTGACTGTGTCCAGTGCTGCTAAGTGATCAAGTAAGACAGACAGAATGGACTACCACATTTGCCAAAATGTAGCCTCCTTGACAAGAGCAGTTTCAGTGAAATGGTGGGGAAGAAATCCCAAGTAGGATGAGTAAAGAAAGAATGGTGTATAAAGTAAGAAAAACAATGGATAGAGCTAACTAGTCTACTGGGCAGTCTTAATAAAAGCACAGAAAGGAGACAGTAGCAGAAAGTAGAAGTGGGAACTTAGGGTTTTCAAAGAAAGGAGAGTGTTCATCCCAGTCAAGATGACCCAGAAGAGAGGGAGGACTCAATTATGTAGGAAAGAGCAGAGTCATCTGCAGGAGGGACGTGCTTGAGTCGGGAGGGCGGGGAGCAAAGGACCTGGTCCTCCAGGTGGGGTACCCAGTGGGGGATCAGCCTGAATCAAAGCAGATTGGCAGACTGAGAATGCAAATCCAGATGCAGTGAGTGGGGAGATGGGAGAGTTCTCTGCCATCTCAGTCTTGGGGAAAGGAGAAAACTGAACGAGCAGGAGTCACCTAGATAAGTAAGAGAAGAAAATAAGGAAGCATAGCCAAGTTGCAAACTAGGCTGCGTCTCACTTGATAATCACAGCTATGGATGCAATGGGAAGACCATCAGTGTGGTTGTATGTTTTCTTCGAATTCTATTTCTCAGCTGGGGACCAACCCTGGAGGAGGCAGAGGCTTAGGCTTGGGATACAGCCAGGAATAGATGTGCCTGGTGAGGGTGACATGTTTGAGGATACATGCACGGGAGTAACGACAGTGATAGAGTGTGGATGTTCACTGGGGTAAGAAGGAAAGGAGGGTGTGAGAAACGTCTCAGCAGCAGACAGCGTGGCAGATTCAGGACCTGGAAGTCTGGAAGGCTCAGATAGGTTGGTACACTGGGGAAATGAATTGGAAGAAGAGCAAAAAGTACAGCTCTTGGTGATGATGACCAAGTTCTAGAGAAAAAGTTGGTTGACTGAGACAGCAGAGAAATTCAAGGGAGTGATGAGGTCAGCGAACAGAGAGGGCTGCATGGTGGAGTCGATGGATGCCAGCTGAAGAGGACGAAATACTCAATGAGAGCTTATCAATCAGTGTACAGCTAGTAATCACCTACACTTTCAAAGCTGTGTGTGAAACAGGAAAACAAAGTTGATCTCCTTGCCTCAAGGAGATAAACTCACAAAGTTTTAGAAACAGGTGAGGCATGAGACCAGTCCCTCCACTCTGAAATCTCACATTCTCCTGTGTTTTAGCTTTTGTTCACTGCGTCTCTTGTAACTGACTGCATTTTCGTCTATACCTTGTACACTTTTGTCTACAAAGATCAGAGCTAAATGTGTGAGAAACCACTGAAAAAGTACAGGACTTCCTGGTATATATTTGTGGACTAAGATCCGTTTTTACCTTTTTTCCCTCTTCTTTGCATTTGTTTACTTTTTTTGTCTTGCTTTCCTGAGATATTTTTAAACTTACATTTGTGTGTACATTTGTGATCCTCTTTAAGTCCTCTGNTACAAAGATCAGAGCTAAATGTGTGAGAAACCACTGAAAATGTACAGGACTTCCTGGTATATATTTGTGGACTAAGATCCGTTTTTACCTTTTTTCCCTCTTCTTTGCATTTGTTTACTTTTTTTGTCTTGCTTTCCTGAGATATTTTTAAACTTACATTTGTGTGTACATTTGTGATCCTCTTTAAGTCCTCTGTGAAACAAGGCTGGAAATAAATAAATAATATAGGGTACTGTACTATTGACTTAAGTGCAATTTTATTGAAAAAGGACATTTTGGTCCTTGTAATTGGAAAACTCTAGTGATGGACTTCTGACACCACTGAATCTTAAAGAATGCATAAAGAATACCTCTGGACTCTACTTTCCTCCATATAGGCTTTATTTCTAGTCAGGAGCTCAAAAGTATAGAGGCAAAGGGAAGCACCGGTAGCTTCTGACCACCTCAACAGAAATAGTACCTAAAAATCCCCAGTAGACATCCCCAAATCAATCCCTGTTGCTCAGTTCAGTTCAGTTCGGTTCGGTCACTCAGTTGTGTCCGACTCTTTGCAACCCCGTGAATTGCAGCCCGCCAGGCTTCCCTGTCCATCACCAACTCCTGGAGTTCACTCAAACTCACGTCCATCGAGTTGATGATGCCATCCAGCCATCTCATCCTCTGTTGTCCCCTTTTCCTCCTGCCCTCAATCCCTCCCAGCATCAAAGTCTTTGCCAATGAGTCAACTCTTCACGTGAGGTGGCCAAAATACTGGAGTTTCAGCTTTAGCATCATTCCTTCCAAAGAACACCCAGGGCTGATCTCCTTCAGAATGGACTGGTTGGATCTCCTTNCAGTGATGCCATCCAGCCATCTCATCCTCTGTCGTCCCCTTCTCCTCCTGCCCCCAATCCCTCCCAGCATCAGAGTCTTTGCCAATGAGTCAACTCTTCACATGAGGTGGCCAAAGTACTGGAGTTTCAGCTTTAGCATCATTCCTTCCAAAGAACACCCAGGGCTGATCTCCTTCAGAATGGACTGGTTGGATCTCCTTGCAGTCCAAGGGACTCTCAAGAGTCTTCTCCAACACCACAGTTCAAAAACATCAGTTCTTCGGTGCTCAGCATCTTCACAGTCCAACTCTCACATCCATACATGACCACAGGAAAAACCAAAGCCTTGACTAGATGGACCTTAGCCGGCAAAGTAATATCTCTGCTTTTGAATATGCTATCTAGGTTGGTCATAACTTTTTCAGTTTAAGGAGCATATAAAATAGCATATTAACACTGAAGCCTTAAGTTGTAAATAGACACAGTTGCAATGGTTTTTTTTTTTAAGTTTAAAGGGAGGCAGCCATATGTATCTCTCTCAGACTGGCCTCAAACCCTGAAATAAAACGTACGAGGTGGCTACAATGTAGCTCATTAATTTTTTTGTTTGCAGAATGCAATTTCGGTGACAACATTGAATAGTTATCATTTTCTATTACAGATTTTAAAATGACAACTAATTCAGTCAGTCACTGGACTTGAAATCATTTTAAGACAGAAAATTGTACACTAACATAATATTTGATATCTTTGAAAAATATAGGTGCTCTTTTAGAGCTAGAAGGGAGTTGGAGACCCCCTTCATTGAACCCACTCCTCTTACAAATGAGGAAGCTAAGGACCTGCATGGGTGGTCTGTTGTCTTCAGCCTGAATAAAGATTTTTGTATGAGCAGATTATATAACTTAGGGTTTATTTAAAATAGGATCATTGTATCTTACTAAAACCTCCTCTATTATGCATAAACTCATCAGTGTCAGCAAGCTTGCTAAACAAAATAAACATCAAGGTTAAAAGTGAAGTTTAAAACACTTTAAAACTGCTTGTTTTTGACATATCTTTTAGGTATAATCTTCAGCGTAAAAACAAATCAAAACAAAAAACTTCCCATTTTATTGTGATGCTATTTTCTAGCTAAACTAAGAAAACTAAAGGGAATAAATGATACTCACTTTTAATTTTTCTATATTAGTATATGAGAACTGCCATATTTCCAAGCCCATCTCTAGCTCTCTAGGTACTCGAATAAGGTGAAATGGAAGATTAATTTCCCAGTGATAAAAGACAGCTTTAATTTCTGTTGGTGCTGTTGTTAACAAGATATACTCTCTATCATTGAAAATGTGCCTTAATTTATTATTTCGGTGTGCAATTAAAAGAGAGTCCTAAGTATAATTTAAAAATATGGTTTCACATTTCCAATGAGTTGTTGCCATGCCTGCTCTTGCCCCGCCAGAGGTGGTCATGGACCCAGCCTTGGCAGCACAGTATGAGCACGATTTAGAGGTTGCTCAGACAACTGCTCTCCCGGATGAAGATGATGACCTGTGAGAAAGTGAAGCTGGGGCCCAGCGTCAGAAGTCTAGTTTTATAGGCAACTGTCCTGTGATGTCAGTGGTGCAGCGTGTTTGCCACTTTATTATATAGCTAAGCAGAACATGTGCTTAATCTTTGGATGCTGAAGGAGATGGATGGGCTTTGGAGTGAATGTGGCAGTTAAAAAAAAATACCTTCATTTTTTGGACCAGCATATTTAGGTGTTTTGGAACACAGTTGTTTCCTCCTTGAGTTTCAAATATAAGACTGCTATAGTCACATGACAATATTGAGAGGTGGAATCTTGTTTGTTACTGTCATTCCCATTCCTTTTCATTTAGAATCAGAATAAAGTTGTGTTTCAAATATCTAAAACAAAAAAAAATCACAGAAGACTGGACATCCAATAGGATGTGAGGATCCTGTTCTCAACAATGAAACACGATTTTGGTATAGTAGTCTGTTTACTCTCCTTTGGGAATGTGAATGTGTCATAGTTTTTTTGCGGGGAAACCCAGATTATATGTAGCCTCTGTGAGGTAAGGGATAGAAGGGAAAACACGGTTGTTGGCGGAAATGATGGAAAAAATCATGACAGAGAGAGAAAACAAGAAAAGAGAGCCATCAAGCCAAAAAATAAAAAACGGAAGGCATCAATGAGAGGCCCCCACACGCAAGATCCTATGGGCTTCCTCACCCAAACTTTTCACCCTTTTCTTTTCAAAAGCTATTTTCTGATAACTTGAAAACAATGTTTCCCATAGTATATGCTTTCAGATCAAAAACATTTTTTCTAGAGCATTTATATACTTAGTATGTAATGTTTCAGAAAAATATATATTACATGTAAATACACTATGTACATATTATTATTAAATATTTCTAGATCATGACATATATAAAAATAGAAATATAGACATATATATGTGAGTAGTGAATCTATGAATGATAGTGAAAGAAATCTCCCCTTAACAAAACAGATTTAAGTTTTCTTTAAAAATAATCAAATTTGTTAACAAGGATCAAGTAAGAAATAGGGTACTTGAATATGTCAAAATTCTGAAGATCAAATGCAAATGACACATCTGAGGAAATTTATCCCTATAAAGAGGCTTCCCACATGGCAGTGGTGGTAAAGAACCCACCTGTGAAGGCAAGAGACTCAAGAGACTTGGATTTGATGCCTGGGTCAGGAAGACCTCCTGGAGGAGGGCATGGCAACCCACTCTAGTATTCCTGCCTAGAGAATCCCTTGGACAGAGGAGCCTGGCAGGCTATAGTCCATGGGATTGCAAAGAGTCAGACACGACAAGCAACTTAGTATGCCAGTATCCCTATAAAGAGTTACTGTTTGTGTGTTTATCTTTCAGTCTTTTGAAACTTAACAGTGAAATGGGAGTAACTCTGAAAAGTACAGGCATATATTCTTAGCAGAGCTGACTTTTTCAAAGTTCACAAGTACCCTGGTCAATTCTCCTTCTCAAACATTCTGACAGGTCTCATCCCTCTGCAAATGGCATGGAGGTAGTGAAGAATGAATGAATTCTGTCTCATCCAGGTCCAGGGAAAGCAGAAAATATTAACCCCAACAAAGCACTCCCCCATACATACAATCGCACACATTCCTCATCTGATGCAGGTCATTCAGTATGAAGTAGGAAAAAAGATCTTCACACACAAATGTCCACTTGGAAATAACATGTTTGGTTAGTTGATCAATTCTATAGTTTTACATTTTTTGAACAAGGGATTCCAAGGTAGAGGTCATAATATATTGGATTGGCCAAAAAAGTTCACTTGGGTTTAATCTGAACAAACATGTTGGCCAACATAATATTTTGGTCTAGTATCAATAAACTCAGATATGCAGATGACACCACCCTTATGGCAGAAAGTGAAGAGGTACTAAAAAGCCTCTTGATTAAAGTGAAAGAGGAGAGTGAAAAAGTTGGCTTAAAGCTCAACATTCAGAAAACGAAGATCATGGCATCTGGTCCGATCACTTCATGGGAAATAGATGGGGAAACAGTGGAAAGAGTGGCTGGCTTTATTTTTCTGGGCTCCAAAATCACTGCAGATGTTGACTGCAGCCATGAAATTAAAAGATGCTTATTCCTTGGAAGGAAAGTTATGACCAACCTAGATAGCATGTTGAAAAGCAGAGACATTACTTTGCCAACAAAGGTCCGTCTAGTCAAGGCTATGGTTTTTCCAGTAGTCATGTATGGATGTGAGAGTTGGACTGTGAAGAAACCTGAGTGCCGAAAAATTGATCCTTTTGAACTGTGGTATTGGAGGAGACTCTTGAGAGTCCCTTGGACTGCAAGGAGATCCAACCTGTCCATCCTAAAGGTGATAAGTCCTGGGTGTTCATTGGAAGGACTAATGCTAAAGCTGAAACTCCAATACTTTGGCCACCTCATTTGAAGAGTTGACTCATTGGAAAAGACTCTGATGCTGGGAGGGATTGGGGGCAGGAGGAGAAGGGGACGACTGAGGATGAGATGGCTGGATGGCATCACGGACTCGATGGACGTGAGTCTGAGTGACCTCCGAGAGTTGGTGATGGACAGGAAGGCCTGGCGTGCTGTGATTCAAGGGGTTGCAGGAGTCAGACACGACTGAGTGACTGAACTGAACTGAACTGAACTGAACATTTCAAGAGAGTAACAATGTTTTAAGAAACAGCTCCAGAGCCAAGCAGGTTCATTTTTTCAGAGGAACAAAACCCTTGTGGGCATTTTTGAATGCTGCCTTCAAGATTGAGATGAATCCAAAAGGGGCTTGACAGATGTGATTGTCATAGTGAACTGGGACTGAATTCCTCTGAGTACAGAGAACCGAATGTTAAAATTTGAAAGTTCTTTCTTTTTGTGCTGTACCCTTCTCCAAATCTCCAAAGCATTTGTTTTGTAAAATCCTAAGTGGAAACACATTTTGGTGCCATAATTTCAAACAAACCATCTCTTTTTGAACTCTGCAGCCTTGATGCATTAACACAATAGCATATCAAGTTCACAAAATTTCAGATAAACCACGTTCAAGCTATAAAAATGACTGGAAAAAAAGTCCTAATTTTCCCCACATCTCATTTCGTTTCCCACACTCCTCTAAGAAAGCCCAGCTTTGGTATCTCTTTCGTAAGAGAGGTTGCTGCTGACACATAGACTGTTGCGTGCTGGCTGAATCTATTCACAATTCAATGTGAATTACTTGACCAGCCAAGGCGAGGTCATCTTGATCACATACACCAGCTCATGAGGCAAGGTGTAGACCAGTAGTGAGTAACTGCATCCTCCAAGAAATAAATGACTGCGTTAAAATTGGAGTGCACTAACTTTCACATGAGAACTCTGACCAAACTATTTTTTTTACAACTCTCTTCTGAGATCGAAAGAAAAATAAAGGAAAATATAAAAATATATGAAGGAAATGGCACCTTGCTCCAGGATTCTTCCTTGGGAAATCCCATGGACAGAAGAACATGGGATCACAAAGAATCAGACACGACTGAGTCTTGTATTTTGGCTAAACTAATACATTCAAAGCAATTAAACTTTTGCCAACTCGCTTTTTAAAATCCGTGTAAAATATTTCCATTCAATAAAGTTTACTGAAAATTCAAGAAGATGAAGATGATGATGATTTGGATAAACATGACCATTTTTGCATTAATTTGCTGAAAATGGCATCATAATAAAATAACCTGAATAAATAAAATGACCTGAAAATAGGCCAAAATAATTGCAAAGAGGAGTGAGAACCCAGGATCCTTCCTCTTCAATCAGGTACCAATATGTTTTATTACAGCACAAATGCTTTATAAATGTCTTACAGAAGTTTCAAATTTCAGAAAATATGGACATTCTTGGGGCACAAAGGTGCACATCTCTAAGAGATAGAGAAAAAAAAATGATTTATTCTGTTTTTCTAGCATTGCTAGTTTCTAGGTGTTCACCATTTTACCCGGCTGCAGGCAATGATTTTCTGAAGTGGTTTCTAATGGTGTCTGACATCATTTATAGCACTCTTGAGCCATTTTGTAATGTGCTCAGTTCAGTTCAGTTCAGTCGCTCAGTCATGTGCAACCCCATGAATCGCAGCACGCCAGGCCTCCCTGTCCATCACCAACTCCCAGAGTTCACTCAAACTCACGTCCATCAAGTTGGTGATGCCATCCAGCCATCTCATCCTCTGTCATCCCCTTCTCCTCCCGCCCCCAATCCCTCCCAGCATCAGCGTCTTTCCCAATGAGTCAACTCTTCACATGAGGTGGCCAAAGTACTGGAGTTTCAGCTTTAGCATCATTTACAATGATCACCTTTAGAATGGACTGGTTGGATCTCCTTGCAGTCCAAGGTACTCTCAAGAGTCTTCTCCAACACCATAGTTCAAAAGCATCAATTCTTTGGCGNGAGTCAACTCTTCACATGAGGTGGCCAAAGTACTGGAGTTTCAGCTTTAGCATCATTTACAATGATCACCTTTAGAATGGACTGGTTGGATCTCCTTGCAGTCCAAGGTACTCTCAAGAGTCTTCTCCAACACCATAGTTCAAAAGCATCAATTCTTCGGCGCTCAGATTTCTTCACAGTCCAACATCCATATATGATGCCTAAACTACACCAAATTAAGCAGGTTAGTGGCCAAAAGAGTCCAATAGGCCCATGGGTATCATGAGTGTTTCGCAACTTGCTGCCTCTTAAAGTCACAGCTCAGAGGAAAGAAATGAAGTTTTTTGTCTCTAAACCTTCAAGTGGTGAATTTGGTGGAGAGTAGAAACAGATCTGGGACAAATAGGAAAGGAGGATTCAATAGTCTTAAGGATGTGGGAGTTTACAAGTTGCCAGATTTTGTCCTTCATAGTCATTTGCTTATTCGTTCATTCATGTCAATCACCAAATATCAGTTGAAGTACCACTCTCTGTAACATCTGGCAGTATATGTTAGGTGGGAAGTAAAGATAAAAGAGATTTGATCTTGAGCTCAGGAGTTTATAGTCAGTAAGAGAGATGGCATATTGAAATGAATTGATTTAAAGATAGAATAATGTGTTGACATTTAAAGTGATGTTGTGTATGAGTTCAGAGAAAGGAGAGATTTCTTCCAGCTGGGGGAGCCAAGAAAATATTCAGTCATTTATACACTGATCGGGGCTTCCCTGGTGGCTCAGTGGTAAAGAATCTGCCTGCAATGAAGGTAACCCGAGTTTGATCCCTAGGTCAGGAAGAACCCCTGGAGAGGGAAATGGCACCCTGCTCCAGGATTCTTCCTTGGGAAATCCCATGGACAGAGGAACATGGGATCACAAAGAATCGGACATGACTGAGCAACTCACACACACACGCACACACACACACACACTTTGATTCATACCTGTACTTAGGCAAGCACTGTTGTGAGCAAGATATAGGTGAAGTAGTTAAAACTCATTCATCTGATCATTAACAAATATATATTTAGGGTCTACTATATATCAAGCCTTGTTCTAGATTCTGGGGGCTGTTTGATGAATAGGTCGTACTCTATGGTGGCTTCAGGATAGGAAAAACTAAACAGGGAAGGGGGTATTGAATATCTAGAAGGAAAAGTGAATAATGAAGTGATCCTAGGAGGCCTGGAGAGAACCCTTAGGCAGAAAGAGACTGTCTCCTCCTGTGCATCCTAAAGGGAAGAAGCCAAGGCTAATGGCTAAGATAGATTTAAAAGTTACACAAGGGCTTTCCTTGTGTAACTCAGTGTAGCTCAGTGGTGAAGAATCTGCCTGCTAATGCAGGAGACACAGGTTCAATCCCTGATCTGGGAGGATCTCACATGCTGAGGAGCAACTAAGCTCATCCACCGCAACTATTGAAACTGTGCTCTAGTGCCCAGGAGTTGCAACTACTGAACCTACACGCAACTTTCATCAAGAGGCTTTTTAGTTCCTCTTCACTTTCTGCCATAAGGGTGGTGTCATCTGCATATGCTAGACAATGTCATATTCTCCTTAGATGGTTATGGGTCACACACCCATCCCTGCTGTTGTTTAGTCAACAAGTCATGTCTGACTCTTTGTGACCCCATGGACTACAGCACGCCAGACTTCTCTGTCCTTCACTGGAGTTTGCTCAAACTCACGTTTGTTGAGTCGATGATGCCATCCAACCATCTCATCGTCTGTCTCCTCCTGCCCTCAATCTTTCCCAGCATCAGGGTCTTTTTCAACAAATCAGCTCTTCACATCTGGTGGGCAAAGTATTGGAGCTTCAGCTTCAGCATCAGTCCTTCTAATGAGTATTCAGGGTAGTTTTCCTTTAGGATTGATTGGTTCAATCTCCTTGCAGTCTGAGGGACTCTTGAGGGTTTTCTCCAGCACCACAATTTGAAAACATCAGTTTTTTGGCACTCAGCCTTCTTTATGATCCAACTCTCACATTCATACATGACTACTGGAAAAACCAGTAGTCTTTGACTATTCATCCCTGGAATGGGAACTAATGTTAGCCCAACCAGAACCACACAGTTTGAGAGCTGAGGAAAATAACTTTCCAAAGGAAACTATAATGCTGAACCAAAGATGGTGGCCTGGACTCTCAGCAAAACAAACCCACAAATATCACATCTCCAAACTTAGAATCTTGCCGAGGAGACAGGCTATGGGTTTAGAAATGAAGTAAGGCAGGGCATAGCTGGTATGACCCAAAAGGATCATTCAGACACCGTATATTTCATAGGATGACATGGTAGGGGGAGGTCATTATGAATAGAAATTCCAACCATTTGCCAGAAATTTCCTGAAGACCTGCTGTGTACAAAGCTCTGTGCTAAGTGCTTAGAACGTTAGTGAGCAAAACAGACAAAGATGCCTGCCTCCCTAATGCTTCCATTCCAAAGAGACAATATGTCATAGGTATAAACACAAGTAACACTTCCAGTTTATTAGAAGATAATAGGCACTGTGAACAGAGGGAAAGCAGAGCAAGATGAGGGAGGCTGGACGTTTTCAAGGCAAGATTGGGCTTCACTGAGAAGGTGATATCTGAGTGAACATAGGAAAGGGCTGAAGGAATTTGCCGTGTGAATATCTGGCAGAAGAACATTCTGGCAGAGGATCCTGCCAAGATGAAGGCCGTACAGCTTCTCTGTGACTGGAATATTCTAGCTGAGGTCAGTGTGGCTGGAGTGGAGTGAGCGGAGGTGAGAGTAGAAAGATGTCCAGGTGGAGAGGGGATGGTGGAGAGTAGATCTGGTTGAGTGCTTCCCAAGCACCTTGATTTATGATCTTCATGAAACAGTCATTGCAGCATCTTTGAGAGGAGTGACCGTCTTCTGATGAACATTTTTAAAGATCACTGTGACTGTGTGAAGGTTGGACTATAATGGGGAGAAGGGAAGAAGGTGAAACTGATAGGAGGTTCCTGCAGAAATCTAGGAGTGAGAGGGTAGAAGCTTGGACCTGGGGATTAGCAATGGGAGTAGTAATGAGCCAGATTCTGAATATGTTCGGAAGATAGAGCCGGTAGCATGTGGGCCATAAGCTTTTACAAAATGGGCAGTCAGGAGGCAGAGAAAGACAAAGAGCTTTCCAAGAGACATGAAATATACAGCAGAGAGGTCATAGAACTGAGGGGAGAAAAAGGAGAAAATTGATGAAATTGAGCAAATGGTCTTGTACTAATGTTCATTGCCTAGTTTTGTTAATTGTATAGCAGTTGCATAAGATGTTAATAGTAAGGGAAGCTAGACAATGGGTATATGGGGATTCTCTGTATTATTTCACAGCTTTTCTAGAAAACATTTTTTTTAAACATTTTTTTAAGTGATTTTTTTTTTTTAATGGAAGAAATTGTCTTTAGAAGACATGAAAGGAAACACCAACAGGACTTCACAACTGGATGGCTTTAAAGAACGAAGGAGTGGGGGGGACCAAAGCTACCTTGAAGACTGTTCCTTGGGGTTGTGATGCAGAATCCATAATTGAGGAAGTCCACTAATGTGGAGCTGCTTATGTGAGTGTGAGTAGGGGTGGCTGTGGGAGTGCATCAGTCATGGTTCCCCAGAGAAACAGAGCAAATAGGATGCAGCAGGACCTACAAATCCTACGGATACACATAGGGACACCAGTATCTCTAGACTTGTATCCATACATAGGGAGATTATAAAGAATTGGCTCAATTGGTTGGGATGCTGAGGAATCCAAACCCAGGAGATCCAGTGATATAATTTCCAGTCCAAGACTGAAGGCCTGTGAACCAGGGAAGCTGATTGTATAAATCTCTGTCTGAGTTCAAGTTCAAAGGCAAAAAATACATGACTCCAGTGCAAGTTTGATGCATGAAGCAGGGCACCCAAATCCAGTGCTCTGGGAAAACCCAGTTATATGGTGAGGAGGGGTGTGGGAGGGGGTTCAGGATGGGGGAACACATGTATACCCATGGCCTATTCATGTTGATATAGGACGAGAACCATCACAATATAGTAAAGTAATTATCCTCCAAATAACATAAATTAATTATTTTGAAAAGATAAAAAAAGAAATGGCTTGTGTCCCAGCTCAAAGACCATCAGGTGGAGACAAAGAGTTCTTTCTTATTCAACCTTTTATTCTATTTAGACCTTTAGGGGATTGAATTCTACCCAGCCATGCTGGGGAGGGTATTTTGCTTTATACCATCTACTGAGTCTTATTAATCCCAACCAGAAACACCCTCACCAAAAATCCCAGAATGACATTTAATTGGATATCTGGGGACCTCATGCCTCAGTCAAGTTGACATATAAAATCACCCATTGTAGTGAGTGTGTGTGTGTGACTATGAGGGTGTGTGAGTGTATGTGGGACTCTGCGTGTGTGTACAGGAGATGAGGTAATCACTTCCACTGTATGTCTACAGTGTGAGTCAAAGTCCTCCAGAAGCCAGATGATGAAAGTGTGAGGTGAGAATAGAGGAAAAAGCAGAGCAGAAAAGTGAGATTAGGAGCATATTAGAGGAAACATGTGGAGACAAGATCGCCAGGGAGAGAATTTTAGAAAGGTGGAGGAGATCTCAGTGAACAGTTGAATATCAGTGAAATGACTTTCCATATAACAATGGAAGAAAATTCAGAGAGAGACAGAGATAAGATCACAGAAGGAGAAGGAGAGTCAAGGTCCTGTAGCACTGAGACTTCCCTGGTGGTCCAGCAGTTAAGGCTCTACACTCTTGATACAGAGGGCATGGGTTCAACCCCTAGTCAGAGAATTAAGACCCCACATGCCACAAGGAGCAGCCAAAGGAAGTAAAAATCATGAGGCACACGCAGAAACTAAGGGAGGAGACGGCTCCAAGGTCAAGCCAACCTTGACCAATGCTGCTATCAGACCAGGTAGAAAAAGGTCTGAGAGAAGGTCACAGAGTTAGTGTAAGTAACACAAGGTTGATTTTCAACACCGTTTCATTACTACTACTACTAAGTCACTTCAGTCGTGTCCGACTCTGTGCGACCCCATAGACGGCAGCTCACCAGGCTCCCCTATCCATCTGGTTTACTTAGGCAAACATTACTATGGAATGGCGCAAACTTGGCTGAGAATGTTGAAATGGCCAACAGGACAGGCACATTTCAGTAGCATCAGAGGGCACTTGGATGTCAGCCAGAAGATCCAGGTTTTCAGGGGTAAATTCCCCTCTGGGGGTGTAGAAAGAAATACCATCCAAAGTGAAGGGCACTGTCCAGACTGTGGATCCCTTCGAAAAATGCTCTGCCTCCTTTTAAGTTTTTACTCACTAGCTGCGTTACCAAAAACCTCTCAGCTGTCAGAGCTAATGGACACTCCCTGCTTTGTCTGACCCAACTTTTGAGTGAGATTTTATACCATGGGGCAGGCCTTCCCTCTTAACTCAGCTAGTAAAGAATCTGTCTGCAATGTAGGAGACCCCGGTTCGATTCCTGGGTTAGGAAGATCCGCTGGAGAAGGAACAGCTGGAGAAGGAATAGGCTACCCACTCCAGTATTCTTGGGCTTTCCTTGTGGCTCAGCTGGTAAAGAATCCACCTGCAGTGTGGGAGACCTGGGTTCCCTCCCTGGGTTGGGAAGATCCCCTGGAGAAGGGAAAGGCTACCCATTCCAGTGTTCTGGCCTGGAGAGTTCCATGGACTGTATAGTCCATGGGGTCGCAAAGAGTCAGACATGACTGAGCGGCTTTCACCTCCCTTCCCTTCACTTACACCGGGGGCAGCCTTTCCTTTCAGAAGGCCCTCCTCTCTGAACCTCAGTGCTCACTTCTCCACCATCTTCCTTCTGCTCCTTGTCCGCACCTTCTCAGAATGCCCTGGCTTCTTCTCTGGACATCATCCTGCCTTTCTTTTTCTCCTTCACACATTTCCTGATGAAAAGTGATGAGTTCCTGCACAGTGGTGGTGGAGGAGGCGGGCGGTGAGGCTGGGGAGGAGATACAATGTGGAGATTGTTCAGAGCAGTTTCAACTCAAGTCAGAGATGAGGGGAGGATGCAGCCCTGAGCTCTCTCCTGTCCGTAGCCCACCCGCACCTCAGTCAGAAATAGAAGCCCCTCCAGGGAACCAACGAGGCTCTTAGGCTGTCTCTGCTGGCAGCTGCCCTGATCACACGGTCATCGCAGATTCATTCGTCTGTCTTCCCTACTAGACTGTGAGGTCCTTGAGCTCCTGTTGCCTCCCCAGAGCCTGACACAGAGCAGGCAACCTGTTACCGACTAAATAAAGGAATAAAACAGAGCCATGCGTCCAGGCTTTATTGCAACCTCGCTTTACTGTGCGTTAAGGGCTTCCCTCATTAGCTTTCCCAGTCTTTCAGTCTGGGAAAGATTGAGGGCAGGAGGAGAAAGGGATGACAGAGGATGAGATGGTTGGATGGCGTCAACCTCTCAAAAGATATGCTAACACAGCAAGCTTTGAATTTTCTTTCTGGAAGATTCTAAGAAAGACACTGGAGGATTTAGCAATAATAAATATTTTTTAGCTCACACTGGGAGTGTGGTAGAGAGGACAATGACTTGTATTATTTCTTCCAAGCTTTGAACATTTGATCCACTGCTCAGCCTCCAAGGTATGACTTGTTTCCTTCCTGGGTTTGCGAAAATCCCCTCTTTTATTCTCTACAGAAAACAAAGCCCATGACACTATGCTTAGTCTTGCTAGACTTCCACATTTCCCATCATGAGTTTCATGAGTTAATACTCTTTCTTGGAAAATCTCACTGGTAAATCGCTGAGTTTGACTTTATGAATAACAATGAAGTAGTGTATTAAGACAATAAACTATGCTGTGATTTTGACAGAAGGCAATTCACAATTTTGTCCTAGTTTGTAGAACAGAATTTATATGTGGTTTGAGTAGAATAGGTACAACTTACTTCTCATCCTGGAATGACAAAATACATGAACAAGAGCAAGGGGTATCCACCTGGAAGGCAGGTCTTGATTTTAGTGAGCAAAGTACATGTATAGGAGCACAGCGTCAAGGAAAATACTTTGTCCATTGTAGGGCCCTGAAAACTGCTAAGTTAAATGTGGAAGAATGGAGAAAATCGAAAGACAGTTTATCACTTTCCTAAAGTTCTCAAAGGCTTTTAACCACTGTTTTATTATGACTTTAAATCTCAATAATAAAGAACAGAAGAGTTCATGGTAGAAGTTCATATGGGTCTGCAGGATTCATACCACACTAAGAAAAATGAGAAACTCTAAGAGTTTACCAAGGTATCTTGTGTCACAGAAATTTCCAAGGACAAATCAACAGTCTCTGAAATGCTGACCTACTTACTATACGGACTTGGTCTTCCCAGGTGGCAGTGGTAAATAATCACTTGCCAATGCAGGCACTGCAGCAGACACGCGTTTTGAACCCTGGGTCAGGAAGATTCACTGGAGGAGGAAATGGCAACTCCACTCCAGTATACTTGCCTGGAGAATCCCAAGGACAGAGGAGTCCGGCAGGCTACAGTCCACGGGGTCACAAAGAGTCAAATGTGATTGAACATGCATGCGTATTACTGTGTGGCATTAGGCAAGTTATTTAACCTCTCTGAGCCTCAGTTTCCTTGTCTGTAATACAAAGTGACATACTATTTCTTATTCAGTATGGGTTTTTGACTATCTAATAAAGGTTAGTTATAGCACGGCACCACGTGTCTTAAATAGTCAGTGAATGATCATTACTTTTCTTAAGTAGATTTGGCATAGTTTGTTACATTTATTCATCATTTGCTCTTTAGTACCAGAACCCTAAGCAATGTGTTCAGCTGAATGAATACATTTCTATCCTCCCTTATATATAGGGATGGTCATTTAAATACATGCACAAATTTGGGGCTTGGGGTATCTGGGAGAGCCCTTTCTGTTCTCCTTCCTCTTACTCAGCAAGCTGGCATGATGGCTGGAACTCCGGCAGCCATCTTGTGACCTAAGGGTAGAACTCAGGCCCTGATGGCTGGCAGAGCCAAAGCACAGCACAAAACTGGACCCGCAAGGATTCTAGGGAACTTCCATAGCAATCCTGGATGACTATTATCAATATTCTTTTAAATGAGAGAAAGTAAATCCCTAATTGCTTCATTGGGTCTCTGTTGTTAACAATGAACTAATAACTCAGATAAATAAACCTGAAGAGCTTCTGAATTTTCATTCACTTTCAGGTTGACCTGCCAACCCACACTAGTTATACAACTGAATCTAGTTTATCTCCTTTCCTTCCCTTAGCTCTGTGGTGACAAATTGTTCTTCTCTTCAGCCTAAACTTTGCTTTGTCTTAGGGGAGATAAGCATCCTTCAACTCTTACCTACAACTCTACCCATTGAATAAGGCACCTTCATCTTCCCATTCTTCCCTTGCTCCACACATAGAATCTGATTCTGATCTAGATATGCTTAAGTGTACTAAATAGGGAGATGAGTGGAAACTGGAGAACAGTTCCGAACAGTAGACCTGAAGCCTCGGCCATATGGATTTCTAGGACAAACCAAAATGATTTGTGTGTGTACAGATGTAGTGTTAACAGAAGATAAGCTGGTGGTTTCTTTTCATGGCTGTTTTATCCACCACATGCTAGTAGAAAAGTTAGTCTTGCAGTTGAACATGGACTTCACTTGACACTGCAAACCTGGATGGATAAAAAAGCAAAGATACCAAAGATAAGGATTCACAGCCCTACTGAAAAACTGTAGGATGAAATCACTCTCTTGACCTTGGGAGCAGAGAATATAGGTTATAAACTCTATTGGATACTTCAGCCAGGCAGGTTTTTTTTTTTTTTTTTCTTTTAATCACATGGACACCTGGGTTATTTTTCATTTCCCCATTTTGATAGAGCTATAAGTTTTAGGGACCTTCCTGTACTCTAAAATAACATTGTAAGCACAGTAATGAATGACAAGCTGCCAGAACCTTGGTGTCAGGGAAAGAGAAACAAAAAGCTGGGGACCTTGGTGAATGGAAGGACACCTGCATCTCTAAAGGGGGCCCTCATTTCTTAGGTCCAGTAGACGTTTTCATGCCAGAGCTTTGTATTTTTCAACAGAAGCAGGAACTCATATTTTTGTATGAAACCTCCTAACTTTCAAATGTTCGTTCAATTTTTTAAATCGTGTGTGAGCCAAATGAAACACATCAGCTGCCCCAAATATGCCCAAATGGCAGCTGAGCCCTAGTGAAGAGTCAGCTCTTCAGCAGGGCAGCAGGGGAAGGAAATCAAGAGTTCGTTCAGTGAATGTGTTCATTCATGTCACAAGGGTATGTTAAGTGGCCACTGGATGTGCCCTGGACCACGCTAAGGACTGGATCTGAATGAAAACCAAGGAAAAAAAAAGTAGGGAATGATGAAGGATTGTTAAATCCAGCCCCCCAAATTAAAAATATTATCATTAAGAAGGGAATTATAAAATCTATTGGAAGTCTCTAAAATCCCAGGCAAGGAGGAGAATAAGTACTGAGAGTTAAGAAAGAAGGGAATAGTAGGTGTCTTGGCCAGCTTCCTTAGTAGTACGTGTTGGAGCCAGTCTCCAAAGATTCTTACCTTCCCGTACCCACACCCTCATGTGATTCCCTCCCACACTGGATGGAGCTGACCTTCGTAACCAACAGGTTGGCACTGGAATAATGAATGTAACTTCCAAGGCTAGGTTGGAAAAGGCACTCTGACTTCTATCTTGCTCTCTGTTGGATCACTCACTCAGGGGAAAGCCGGCTGCCATGATATGAGGCCACTCAAGAGGCACTATTGAGAGGTCCATGTGGCAAGAGCCCAAGGCCTCCTGCCAATAGTTGGTGGGGAAGTGAGTCCTCCTGGCAAAGTCACAGGAGTGAGCCAACCTGAACATAGATCCTCCACACCCAGTCAGTTCCGTGGACAACTGTCGCCCCAGCTGATGCAAGAGACCCTGGGGTGGAATCTCCCAGCTAAGCTGCTCCTGATCCAGAGAAGCTGAGAAATAACAAATGTTTGTTGTTTTAATCCGCTCAGCTTTGGGGTCATTCATTACGCAGCAATCGATAACTTATACCATAGAGGAAGTTGAAGCATTGAGTATATGTCACCAGTGCAAAAAAGAGGAGAGAGAGGGAGAGAGCAATATGTGTGGGGTTGCCAAAAGAGAATAGCATAATGGTAAAGAGTGTGGACTTCTGAAATAAATCAGACATGAATTTGAAAGCTAGCACACACCCCTCCGTCCGTACTATATGGCCTCAGGCAGGCGCTTAACATCTCTTAAGCTTCTGTTTCTTCTTTTGTGTGTGTTTGTGTGTGTTCTCAGAATAATACTAACCATTGGCTTTCCAGAAAGTTCATTTGGTTTAAAAATAAGACATTTTTTCCTTTTCACTAATAACTTTATTGAACAACGTATTCACTAACTGAATGAACCTTTTGGCCAACCCAGTGTTTCATACAGTTGCTGTGCAGATTAAAATAATTTCCATGAAATAGGTTACTTGGCACATAAGAAACACTCTATGGGCTTAAGTTATCAGAGATCATATCAATGAAGGCAAAATTCATATACTTTTCAGGTTCAGCATTGCCGGTCTTTTCAGGGGGAAAAAAAACCAATCATTTTGATGCTTTTTAATGTCTGTGGCAAGCCACTTCAGTATTCTTGCCTTGAGAACCCCATGAACAGTATGAAAAGGCAAAATGATAGGATATCAAAAGAGAATCTCCCCAGGTCGTTAGGTGCCCGATATGCTACTGGAAATCAGTGGAGAAATAACTCCAGAAAGAATGAAGGGATGGAGCCAAAGCAAAAACAATACCCAGTTGTGCATGTGACTGGTGATAGAAGCAAGATCCAATGCTGTAAAGAACAATATTGCATAGGAACCTGGAATGTCAGGTCCATGAATCAAGGCAAATTGGAAGTGGTCAAACAAGAGATGGCAAGGGTGAACGTCGACATTCTAGGAATCAGCGAGCTAAAATGGACTGGAATGGGTGAATTTAACTCAGATGACCATTATATCTACTACTGTGGGCAGGAATCCCTCAGAAGAAATGGAGTAGCCATCATGGTCAACAAAAGAGTCCGAAATGCAGTACTTGGATGCAATCTCAAAAACGACAGAATGATCTCTGTTCGTTTCCAAGGCAAACCATTCAATATCACAGTTATCCAAGTCTATGCCCCAACCAGTAATGCTGAAGAAGCTGAAGTTGAATGGTTTTATGAAGACCTACAAGACCTTGTAGAACTAACACCCAAAAAAGATGTCCTTTTCATTATAGGGGACTGGAATGCTAAAGTAGGAAGTCAAGAAACACCTGGAGTAACAGGCAAATTTGGCCTTGGAATGNCAAAAAAAAAAAAAAGAAACTCTGATTTTTTAATGGCTGCATTGAGTCTTACTTGCAGCATGTGATGGCTCATGAGCTTCTCTAGTTGCAGTGCATAGGCTTCTCTCTAGTTGTGCACGGGTTTAGTTGCCCATAGCATGTGATATCTTAGCTCCCTGACCAAGGATCAAGCTCAAGTCCCCTGCATTGAAAGATAGATTCTTAACCACTGGACTACCAAGGAAGTCCCGATTTGGCCAAATTTCTGATCACAGAGTTATTAAATGTTTTCAAATAATTGTAAGGTTTCATTCATGAGAAATATTAATAAATATTTCTGGTGGTATTGAACAACTCCTGGGATTTAGGAGGCATTCCCAAAGAAAATACAAAAGGTATTATCCCCCCCTCATGATCTTAGAGCCACTCCCAAATAGCCAAAAGAAAGAAAAGACTTAGAGAGTGACAAATAAGAAGATAACAGTTGTACCTGGAAAGAAATGACCTATGGGTCTGGATTTGAGTGGAAGAAAAACAACATGAAATCTTTTTTTATTATTAATATTTTTATTGAAGGATAATTGTTTACAGAATTTTGCTGTTTTCTGTCAAACCTCAGCATGAATCAGCCATAGGTATACATATATCCCCTCCCTTTTGAACCTCCCTCCCGTCTCCCTCTCCATTCCACCCCTCTAAGTTGATACAGAGCCCCTGTTTGAGTTTCCTGAGCCACACAGCAAATTCCCTTTCAGTTACAAATAGGGAAAGGAGTACGTCAAGGATGTATATTGTCACCTTGCTTATTTAACTTATATGCAGACTACATCATGCAAAATGCCAAGCTGATTGAAGCACAAACTGGAATCAAGATTGCTGGGAGAAATATCAATAGCATCAGATATGCAGATGACACCACCATTATGGCAGAAAGCAAAGAAGAACTAAAGAACCTCTTGATGAAAGTGAAAGAGGAGAGTAAAAAAGTTGGCTTAAAACTCAACATTTAGAAAACTAAGATCATGGCATGTGGTCCTAACACTTCATGGCAAATAGATGAGGAAACAGTGGAAACAGTAACAGACTTTATTTTAGGGGGCTCCAAAATCACTGCAGATGGTAACTGCAGCCATGAAATTAAAAGATGCTTGTTCATTGGAAGAAAAGTTATGACCAACCTAGACAGCATATTAAAAAGCAGAAACATTACTTTGCCAACGAAGTTTCGTCTAGTCAAGGCTATGGTTTTTCCAGTAGTCATATATGGATGTGAGAGTTGGACTATAAAGAATGCTGGGTGCTGAAGAATTGATGCTTTTGAACTGTGATTTGGAGAAGACTCTTGAGAGTCCCTTGGACTGCAAAGAGATCCAACCAGTCCATCCTAAAGGAAATCAGTCCTGAATATTCACTGGAAGGACTGATGCTGAGGCTGAAACTCCAATACTTTGGCCACCTGATGTGAAGAGCTGACTCATTTGAAAAGACACTGATGCTGGGAAAGATTGAGGGCAGAAGGAGAAGGGGACGACAGAGGATGAGACGGTTGGATGGCATCACCGGCTCAATGGACATGAGTTTGAGTAAACTCCGGGAGTTGGTGATGGACAGGGAGGCCTAGTGTGCTGCAGTCCATGAGGTGGAAAAGAGTAGGACATGACTGAACTGACTGAATGTAAGCGTCCATGTTACTCTTTCCATACATGAACTCTTAATTTTCCTCTCTCACCCGGACATTACAGACTGAGTGTACTACTTTGCAACCCCATGGACTGCAGTTGGCCAGGCTCCTCTGACCATGGGGATTCTCCAGTGGGGTGGGTTGCCATCTTCTTCCCCAGGGGATCTTCCCAACCCTGCGATCGAACACAAGTACCCTGCATTGAGGCAGATTCTTACTGTCTGAGTCACCAAAGACCTGTGCCACACTGAGTACTCAAATATTAATAAAAGAGGACAGAGAGAAGCAATAGAAGCTACGTCAATCTTTATTTTTTTAATCTTGTTTTTAGGTGCCTCTTATGTGTTTAATTTTTCTATAGCCATTTACAACGAATCTTTTAACGAAGTTACTGTGGAATTTTGAAGTCTTTTGGAGACTTCTGCATTACCATTTAAAATAGGTATTCCATTTTGTTTGATATGGGAACACCAGCTTTCAAGTGCACTTCTTAACTGACTGTACCTAGTTGGAACACTCCTCATAATAGCCATTGTAATTCTAAGGATGTAATTTCCCCTTAAGGCTGGAAGCATTTTGGTAGAACCAAACGGAGTGCAACCCAGATCGCTTCCTGGATATCTTTTGGGACACTCATCCTGATGCTTACTAAATCAAGTTTCAGAACACAAAATTGTAGGTTATCTTTATTAAGATTTTTATATTTTTTATAGATACTTATAGCTTCTGGGTCCATAGATCTTAAGAAAGTGTGCATGTAGGTGACATGTGAAGTGAAGAGAAAGTCTCTCAATCATGTCTGACTCTTTGAGATCCCATGGACTATATGGCCCATGGAATTCTCCAGGCCAGAATACTGGAGTGGGTACCTGTTCCCTTCTCCAAGGGATCTTCCCAACCCAGGAATCAAACCCAGGTCTCCCGCATTGCAGGCAAATTCTTTACCAGCTGAGCCACCAGGGGATCCTCCAGGCAAGAATACTGGAGTGGGTTGCCATGCCCTCCTCCAGGGGATCTGTAACCCAGGGATTGAACTCAGGTCTCCAGCACTGCAGACAGATTCTTTACCATCTGAGCCACCAGGGAAGCCCCAGTAGGTGACATACTGACATACTTAACTCTAAAATCTAAGTAACTTAATTCTTTTAGCCGAGCCTTTGGTCCTCTTGGAGCAAACTAGTACCTAAAATGGATGAGCCACTGGGTTAGGGCTTGTGGGATATTTTACAGTGTATCTCACTGCACAGAAAATTTAAGGTTGGCAGGTGACCTAGTGTCAATCTAGTTCATCCCATGACCAATTTATACTAACACCAGAGTCACTGGATTAGATAGTGAATGCTCTAAGTTCTTAAATACTTGACCCATGTCCACAAATTTTGAGACTTCCAAGATTCCCATTAAGGAGATTTTATTCACACAAGACCTCACACTGGACCCAGTTAAGCTTAAATCAGAACCAATCCAATCTCAGACCCAGTCTGATTTTTAAATTGGACCCAATCTGTTCCCAGACCCAGTTCGGTTTTTAAGTCAGACCTAGTCCTATTCCACTGGTAAATACCAGCAGTTCCCAGTGTAAAATCTGAAGAGTAGGAGAAAGAATTGAACCAGCAAGCCCTAAATAATGGGAATTGCTGACTGATTCCAAACAAACAGGTAGCTGCAGTTCCCTGGAATCTGGGGATCTAGGGTCAAAGCCACGGCTGGGGTTTCCAAACAAATAGGGAACTGTGGAAAGCCAATTAGATCAGGAGCTCAAAGAGACCAGAGCTCAAGAAATGAAAGGAACTTGCCCACATCCCTCTGAAACAGTGGGAAAAGCAGGGAATGCAAAGGGTTCATAGGATACCACACATTTGTTTCTCATTTTCCCCAAATGCTTTCAGAAGTTCACTTCAGATCCCAGCATTGCCACTAAATCTGCTTTTAGAAATTCTACTGAGTAAATCTGAAGTTCTCATTGGCTTTATTCAGTGACTTATGAGTCAGGCAATATTCCATCTAGCAAGGAGAAAAGTGCTCCAAGCAGTTGTATAACATGGAAGGTTTTTATAGACAGAAAGACGACGGGACACAAAAGGGTCAGTTAAGCAGAGAGAACTATACTCAGTGCTCTGTGATGGTCTACATGGGAAGGAATTCAAAAAAAAAGGGGGGGGGGGATAAGTTGCTGTTGTTGTTCAGTTGCTCAGCTGTGTCTGACTCTTTGCAACCCCAGGGACTGCAGCACACCAGGCTTCCCTGTCCTTCACTATCCCCCGCAGCTTGCTCAAACTTATGTCCACTGAGTCAGTGATGCCATCCAAACATCTCATCCTATGTTTGCTGTCCCCTTCTTCTTCTGCCCCAATCTTTCCCATCATCAGCGTCTCTTCCCAATTAATTGGCTCTTATCAGGTGGCCAAAGTATTGGAGCTTCAGCATCTGTTCTTTAAATGAATATCCAGGGTTGATTTACCTTAAGATTGACTGGTTTGACCACCTTGCTGTTCGAGAGACTCTCAACAGTCTTCTCCAGCACCACAGTTTGAAGGCATCGGTTCTTCGGTCCTCAGCTTTCTTTATGGTCCAACTCTCATATCTATACATGAATAGTGGAAAAATCATAGCTTTGAATATACAGACCTTTATCAGAAAAGTGATATCTCTGCTTTTTAAAATGCTATCTAAGTTTGTCATAGCTTTTCTTTCAAGGGGCAGGCATCTTTTAATTTCATGGCTGCAGTCACTGTCCACTGATTTTGGAACCCAAGAAAATAAAGTCTGTCATTTTTACTTTGTTTCCCCATCTATTTGTCATGAAGTGATAGAACTGGATGCCATGACCTTAGCTTTTTGAATGTTGAGTTTCAAGACAGCTTTTTCACTCTCCTCTTTCACCTTCATCAAGAGGCTCTCTAGTTCCTCTTCCATTTCTGCCTTGAGGGTGGTGTCATCTATGTATCTGAGGCCACTGATATTTCTCCCGGCGATCCTGATTCCAGCTTGTGCTTCTAGCCCAGCATTTTCACAGGGTGTCCTCTGCATATATTAAATAAGAGCTGCGTCTGGCTCCTTGCAACCCTACAGACTGTAGCCTGCCAGTCTCCTCTGTCCATGGGATTCTCCAAGCAAGAATATTGGAGTGAGTTGTGCATGCCCTTCTCCAGGGTGTCTTCCCGACCCATGCATCAAACCTGCATCTCTTCTACATCTCCTGCATTGGCAGGCAGGTTATTTACCAGTAGCGTCACCTGGGATCTTGCTCACATGTACACATATAGTTGATTCACTTTGCTGGACAGTAGAAACTGACACAACATTGTAAAGCACTATATTCCAATAAAATTTAAAAAAATAATAAAAAGCAATTTAAAAAGAGTGAATTATTCCAAGCAAGGAAATAATTGTTTCAAGCAAGGAAATAATCTTCCTTAGGAGAAGAAAGGGTAGGACAGATTATTTCTCTAGTGGTAGTCAGGAAATTCCAGACTGATTGGTTTAAAATTCCACTCCTGGGTTAATATTGTAGGTTTCTTAGCTTTAAAACCATGTCCCACAACTTACTATCTGTGTAACCTCAAGCAAATTATTTAACTTCTCTTAAACATAAATTCCCAAATCTATAAAAATCTAGATAATACTACGTACCACTCAGGGGCATTTTGAGGTTTAAATGAAAAAAAATTGAGATACACAAAATGACTCATCAGTAAGTATTATCCAGCCTCTGTCCTCAGACATCACACTGTTTTCATAGTTGGAACTTGAATGTAGCAGCTATGGTAGTGAGATGGAATTCCTCTTACCAAGACTAATCTAGGTGTTACCACTGCTGCACCTATTAATCACAAGTTTTGATGCTAAGGTCTAGATGTGCCAATTCTCAAGGAGTCCAGCAAGCCAATTTTTGGCAAGTCAACTACATTGAACTCCTTCTAAACTGGAAAAGACGAGCTATCATTCTCAATAGGATTGACCCAAGGCACAGGCATGCGTTTGCCTTTCCCGCCCACAGCACCTCAGTCAGTACCAGTCTCCAAGGGCTCACAGACTATCTGATTTACCAACATATGATACCAGATAACAATGCCTCAGCCCAAGAGACTGATGGCAGAAACTTCTTACGTATTACTTTTAATTCACTGAGGTATAAGAAGTCATTCTGGCTTACTTGACTTGAACTTCATGCTAACTAGAACAGCATGCCCTATGGTCTCTTTATTATGCATTGTATGCTTTAACCACTGAAACAAACAATGCATTCACCAGACTGTTTAGAATGCTCATGTTAGGTTGACTCCCGGCCCCACTTTCTGATGCTGACTGCCAGTACTTCTTGGAAAATGAGGTTCCCTTCCCAGACACCAAGGTCATGCTGACTCACTGTATATGTGCGAATCTGTCTTCTAAACTCCTAAAGAACTGTACCTCTGTCATGTTTGACATTTGGTTTTTGTTCTGACGGAGCATAAAAAGGTGGTTCACGTGTCCAAAATGAAGCAAGGAATGTACCAAAAATAACAAAGAAAATAAAGAGACATGGAAAGGTATATAAAACACTGAGAAATCTGTAAGGAATATTCTATTTACACCCTCTAGCTCCAAAGAGAGGATCTAGGCAAAAAGCTGTCCATTATCCAAGCTCCATCCCCCATGGCCAGTCCAAACACTTTCCTTCTATTCACAGTTGTAAACCACCAGTTGTGATCTTAAGAAATCTGCAAAGGCTGAGAAAAGAAACTATACTGTGTGTCTCCACTTCAGTGAAGGGTTAGCTAGATCTGGGCAATCTGAACTCAGCTGGACCTTTAGCTCTTAAAGAGACATTCTAATGAATAAAATCCCAGCAGCTGCTAGAGGCATTTTCATTCTGTGTGTCTTTGACACAGGCATCAAAGTGACTCCAAGATGAAGTGAACATAGCTGCTATACAAGGTCAACCACTTCCTTTTTATCTTTGACTTAAAGAGACTCTGTTAGCTATTACTTATGTCAGCTTCATATTCTTACTGGCACCCTCTTGACAGCATCAAGATTTCAGACATCCCAAGACAAAGCAGGTAAACCTAAAGCAATCAGAGACAATGTATTTCAGTTGAGTGCTCTTTGGAACTACCCTGTTACCTGAAAGACCCTCCTAATTTGTGTGACAACTGGTGAGCCCCCTTACCCATCACCTAAGAAACATACAACTCTTCTCTTTTGCTCTCTCTCTCTCATCCCCTGCTCCCCTCTCTCCAGTATTATTGATGGATTTGCACTGACATATACACATTCTCTCCCTCACCATCCTCTCTGTCACCAAAAGAACATTTGTTTATGATTATTGCTTACATGGGCTTCCCAGATGGTACTAGTGGAAAAGAACCCTCCGGCCAATGCTGGAGACACAAGGGATGCAGATTTGATCCATGGGTTGGGAAGATTCCCTGGAGTAGGAAATGGCAACCCGTTCCAGTATTCTTGCCTGGAAAAGTCCATGGACAAGAGACAAAATTCCATGGAGGAGCCTGGCAGGCTACCATCCACGGGGCCACAAAGAGTTGCACATGACTGAGCTACTGCGTACATACATACATGCACACACATTTAGACATTTGGGTAACAATAAAATAATAGAATATCTTCCCACTCAGCATGTTTACTTACCACTTGTATACTTTTCTGAAACAGAACCAATTTGATTTATTTTACAGATATTTTTGTTAAATAAGAGAAGACTTCATATTAGACTCACCAGTTACTCTCCTCAAAGTTGATGTCAGAGTAGAAAACTTAGACCATTTCTGCTATGAGAAATCTAAATAAAATACCCAAATGGAAATTGTTCTTAAAAGTACTATTTAGAGTGGGAATTATTAGAAATAAAACACTTTAGAAAATAACCAAAATCATGGGTGCAACTGTGACTTTGGAAGCAAAGTGAAGCTGATGACCACACGCATCACATGGGCTGGGCTGACCCCTTAGCAGCCTCAGGTCTGCTCCCCAGGGACCAAAGCCACTGGCTGACTCAGGTCCCAACTCATGGTTCTCGTGGCACCCCTCTACTTCCTGTTCTAAAGTCAGGACATTCTTATCCAGAGGAGGACAGGGTGTGATAGCAAAGTTGTATGGTCTCTGGACAAACAACACAGATATATTGGCCCATCCTTATCTTCCTTCTGAGCTAGACATTGCCCTAGAGTGTGTGTATGTGTGTGTATAAGTCCTGGCTGAAATTTACTTCCCCCCTTCAATGTTTGCTGCCGGCCCCACTTCCAGCCACGGAGAAGGAACTAGCTTTCCTCTTCTCTAAGAAGAGACCATATACAAGAATGGGCACACAATTCTTTGACTTAATTTTTTGTTGAATTTGCAAGTGATGATCACCCATATGGTATCCAGTTGAAATAGAAAAGTCACCAATGATGAGGGGCAAGAATGGCCCAGATGGAAAATTCCTCTGATTTTTAGCTTGATAAATATAGCGCGAACAGATCAGTTTCTCAGGAGACATCTGAAAGTTGCAAGTCTGAGATATCCAGATAAACACCCCCAATAGCAAGCAATGCCCCCAGAATATCAAAACTCACTTCCTTAGCTAAGCTGCTTTTCTAGGCCAGAATTCAGGGAGTAAAGGAGCAGGAGCTACCAGTCTAGCCCATGGCTTCCTGGTGTGGAGAAGAAAAACTGCAATATTACTGTGGGCACAGAGAGGCTTGGATATCAAAAATAAATGAAGATATGGGTAATTCCTATGAATTTTTTTGCATGAAGGAGAATCACTCTATTTAATTTAATTGAGATTAAACAGGAACTGTAATGCAACTGTTTTTTGTTTCATTTTTCTAATAGGCAAACAAGCTTTTCCCTCTTCATTTTAAAAAGGATGCACTACAGAGTATTTAAACAATGCAAACTTTAAAAGAAATGAAGATCACCTGGAGATCCACCCCCAGTGATGACCCATTCTGTCTTGGTGGGAACATCTTTCCAGACATCTTGTCATAAAATTTTACCAATGTATACCCACCCCTCACACATAGATGCATGCATGCACACACACAAACACACACATGTGTGTAGACATACACACACACATACATGCACAAGCACACATACATGCATGCACAAATATCAGTTAAGTTCAGTTCAGTTGCACAGTCATGTCCAACTCTTTGCGACCCCATGAATCGCAGCACGCCAGGCCCTCCTGTCCATCACCATCTCCCGGACTACACTCAGACTCACATCCATTGAGTCAGTGATGCCATCCAGCCATCTCATCCTCTGTCGTTCCCTTCTCCTTCTTCCCTCAATCCTTCCCAGCATCAGAGGCTTTTCCAATGAGTCAACTCTCCACATGAGGTAGCCAAAGTACTGGAGTTTCAGCTTTAGCATCATTCCTTCCAAAGAAATCCCAGGATTGATCTCCTTTAGAATGGACTGGTTGGATTTCCTTGCAGTCCAAGGAACTCTCAAGAGTCTTCTCCAATACCACANAAGTAAGAAACAGATTTAAGGAATTAGATCTGATAGACAGAGTGCCCGATGAACTAAGGACAGAGGTTCATGACATTGTACAGGAGACAGGGATCAAGACCATTCCCATGGAAAAGAATGTTGAATAGAGCTTTTTAATACCAGGGTTAATTTTTGATGTGACTCTGGCACCTTCCAATGGAATAATCGAAATGAGGATCTTGGCAGTCTAGTTAAGTCAAAGATTATAGAAGAAGAAGACAGACCAGCAATGATGGGTAAACTTTGAACATGTCTCCAATAAGGAGCATATTTCTTCAATTTTAGGGCATTGAATGGAAATTACTGCAGCGAGAGTAAATCTGGGCATATCACATAAGTTCTTATGTACATTTTACTTCAAAAGCAAAAATCCATGTCACTTTAATGTGCTTATTGGCTGGTGGGGTTCTCTTTGCTTCCTCTAAAGCTCTAAAGAAAGAAGGGTCTTCCATTTGTTGCTGCTGCTGCTGCTGCTAAGTCCCTTCAGTCGTGTCTGACTCTATGTGACCTGATGGGCGGCAGCCCACCAGTTTCCCTCATCCCTGGGATTCTCCAGGCAAGAACCCTGGAGTGGGTTGCCATTTCCTTCTCCAATGCATGAAAGTNGCTGCTGCTGCTGCTGCTAAGTCCCTTCAGTCGTGTCTGACTCTATGTGACCTGATGGGCGGCAGCCCACCAGTTTCCCTCATCCCTGGGATTCTCCAGGCAAGAACCCTGGAGTGGGTTGCCATTTCCTTCTCCAATGCATGAAAGTGAAAAGTGAAATTGAAGTTGTTCAGTCACGTCCGACTCTTCGCGACCCCATGGGCTGCAGCCTACCAGGCTCCTCCATCCATGGGATTTTCCAGGCAAAAGAACTGGAGTGAGTTGCCATTGCCTTCTCTGCTTCCATTTGCAGTGGAATGGAAATGAGTCAGTGGATCATTTAGTGTGGAATAAGATTTTCTGTCAGCAGCTAGAGCACTTCTGTATATTTTCATTTGGTTATTTAAACTACTCTGGAAGCATAAAGGTGAGGTCTCAAGACAAACTATTCTCTATGGTTGCAAAAGACCTTCTGGGGGACAGACAGAAGCTCCTGCTTCTTCTTTCCAGGGCTTTCTGAATGTTTGCTCCAAGTTCTAGATCACTAAGTCAACTGAAGCTTATTTCTGGGTTCAGTTTGACTGAGAGAAACCTAACTTTCATTCTGCTCCTCCATTTCTGTGCCTGACAGACTAGCGGCATTTCTCTGAAACAATAAATATCTGCGTAGAATTTTGTTTATCGTTCAATTGGATAAATTGAAAAATATTATTGGTGACTTGCCTCCTCATTGTTAGTTGACTTTATTGTTGGAGAAAAGTCTTTATCTGAGATTTCTGTAAAGAGGGAAATGAGAGTCTTAATCATATATATGTGGACTTCCCTGGTGGTTCAGATGGTAAAGAATCCACCTGCAATGTAGGAGTCCCAGGTTCAATCCCTGGGTTGGGAAGATCCCCTGTAGAGGGAATGGCAACTCATTCCAGTATTCTTGATAGAAAAATTCTGTGGACAGAGGAGCCTGGCAGGCTATAGTCCATAGAGTGGCAAAGAGTCTGACATGACTGAGTGATTTTCACTCACTCATACATACATTGATATGATGATGATGATTCATGTCCATTTTAAAGCCTTAACACCAGAAGTGACTTTACAGATTATTCATCTCAACCCATTTATTTTGCAAATAAAGAAACTGAATTCAATAGAATTTCCCAGTGCTATAGAACTGTTTAGTCATAAAGTCAGACTTAGGGCCAGATCTCTTAATTCCG
>SJYX01006908.1:0-81180 GCA_006410675.1 Oreotragus oreotragus
TTTGTATGGAAATACAAAAAAACTCAAATAGTCAAAGCAATCTTGAGAAAGAAGAATGGAACTGGAAGAATCAACCTGCTTGACTTCAGGCTCTACTACAAAGCCACAGTCATCAAGACAGTATGGTACTGGCACAAAGACAGGAATATAGATCAATGGAACAAAATAGAAAGCCTAGAGATAAATCCACATACCTATGGACACCTTATCTTTGACAAAGGAGGCAAGAATATACAATGGAGAAAAGACAATCTCTTTAACAAGTGGTACTAGGAAAACTGGGCAACCACTTGTAAAAGTATGAAACTAGAACACTTTCTAACACCATACACAAAAATAAACTCAAAATGGATTAAAGATCTGAACGTAAGACCAGAAACTATAAAACTCCTAGTGGAGAACATAGGCAAAACACTCTCTCCGACATCAGTCACAGTAGGATCCTCTATGATCCACCTGCCAGAATAATGGAAATAAAAGCAAAAATAAACAAATGGGACCTAATTAAAATGAAAAGTTTCTGCACAACAAAGGAAACTATAAGCAAGGTGAAAAGACAGCCTTCAGAATGGGAGAAAATAATAGCAAATGAAGCAAGTGACAAATAATTAATCTCAAAAATATACAAGCAACTCTTGCAGCTCAATTCCAAAAAAATAAATGACCCAATCAAAAAATGGACCAAAGAACTAAACAGACATTTCTCCAAAGAAGACATACAGATGGCTAACAAACACATGAAAAGATGCACAACATCACTCCTTATCAGAGAAATGCAAACCAAAACCACAATGAGGTGCCATTTCATGCCAGTCAGAATGGCTGCTATTCAAAAGTCTATAAGCAATAAATGCTGGAGAGGGTGTGGACCAAAGGGAACCCTCTTACACTGCTGGTGGGAATGCAGACTAGTACAGCCACTATGGAGAACTGTGTGGAGCTTCCTTAAAAAACTGGAAATAGAACTGCCATAGACCCAGCAATCCCACTGCTGGGCATACACATCGAGGAAATCAGAATTGCAAGAGACACGTGTACCCCAATGTTCATCACAGCACTCTTTATAATAGCCTGGACATGGAAGCAACTTAGATGTCCATCAGCAGCATGGATAAGAAAGCTGTGGTACATATGCACAATGGAGTATTACTCAGCCATTAAAAAGAATACATTTGAATCAGTTCTAATGAAGTGGATGAAACTGAAGTTTGTTATGCAGAGTGAAGTAAGCCAGAAAGAAAAACACCAATACAGTATACTAACACATATATATGGAATTTAGAAAGATGGTAACAATAACCCTATAGGCAAGACAGCGGAAGAGACACAGATGTATAGAACAGTCTTTTGGACTCTGTGGGAGAGGTTGAGGGTGGGATGATTTGGGAGAATGGCACTGAAACATATATATTATCATATGTGAAACGAATCACCAGTCCAGATTCAAGGCATGATACAGGATGCTCGGGGCTGGTGCACTGGGATGACCCAGAGGGATGGTATAGGGAGGGAGGTGGGAGGGGGGTTCAGAATGGGGAACACGTGTACACTTGTGCTGTGGCAGAGTCATGTCAATGTATGGCAAAACCAATACAATATTGTAAAGTAATTAGCCTCCAATTAAAATAAATAAATTTATATTAAAATTTTTAAAATCAATTAAAAAATGGTCAGAGGATCTGAACAGAATTCTTTCTAAAGAAGACAAATGGCCAATAGGTACATAAAAAGATGTTTAACATCACTAATCATAAGGGAAATGGAAGGAGAAGGAAATGACAACTCACTCCAGTATTTGTGCCTAGGAAATTTCATGGACAGAGGAGCCTGGTGGGCTATAGTCCATGGGGTCACAAAAGAGTCAGACATGACTTAGAGACTTAACAAAAACCACAAATAATATTAGATATGATATTAGATATGATATTCCTAAAGTTTATTGATATAATATGTAACTATTTCTACTAATACTAAGGTATCAATTTAAAAATTACAATCAAGTATTTAAAGTTCACTGTGTACAAATTATCAAAAGGAAAAAAGGGCTGTATAATCCTAAGTAAGAATTCATATTAATAATACCCTAAATTGGTCTCGTTCTTCATATTAGCATCTAGTTCTCTTTTTTTTCTAATTGAAGTACATTTCATTTACAGTATGTGTTAGTTTCAGGTGCACAGCACAGCGATTTCATTTTATACATATATTTCATATATGTATTCCCTGATAGTTCAGTTGGTAAAGAATCCACCTGCAGTGCAGGGAACCTCAGCTGGATTCCTGGGTCAGGAAGATCCACTGGAAAAGGGATAGGCTACCCACTCCAGTATTCTTGGGCTTCCTTTGTGGCTCAGCTGGTAAAGAACCCGCCTGCAATGTGGAAGATCTGGGTTCAATCCCTGGGTTAGGAAGATCCCCTGGAGAAGGAAAAAGCTACCCACTCCAGAATTCTGGCCTGGAGAATTCCATGGACTGTATAGTCTCCATGGGGTTGCAAAGAGTCAGACACAACTGAGCAACTTTCACTTTCATTTCATATATGTATATATTCTTTTTTCCAATTCTTTTTCATTATAGTTTATTATAAGATATTGAATATAGTTTCCTGTGCTATACAGTAAATCCTTGTTGTTTATCTTATTAAAAAAAAATAAAGAAAATGGAAATCAGAGCTACAATGAAATATCAAAACCATGCCTGTTAGAACAACTATTATAAAAAGAAAAGAAATAACAAGTATTGACAAAGATGTGCAGAAAAGGGAACCTTTGTGCATTGTTGGTGGGGATGTAATTTGGTGCAGCCACTATGGAAAACAGTATGGAGGTGGTTCCTTGAAAAATTAAAAGTAGAACTACCATATGATCCAGCTTACCATATGATCCAGCAATTCCATTTCTGGGTATCTACCTGAAGAAAAAGAGAACACTAACTCAAAAAGGTATATGCATTCCTATGCTTGCTGCTGCTGCTGCTAAGTCGCTCAGTCGTGTCCGACTCTGTGTGACCCCAGAGACGGCAGCCCACCAGGCTCCCCCATCCCTGGGATTCTCCAGGCAAGAACACTGGAGTGGGTTGCCATTTCCTTCTCCAATGCAGGAAAGTGAAAAGTGAAAGTGAAGTCGCTCAGTCGTGTCCGACTTCTAGCGACCCCATGGACTGCAGCCCACCAGGCTACTCCGTCCATGGGATTTTCCGGGCAAGAGTACTGGAGTGGGTTGCCATTGCCTTCTCCAATTCCTATGCTTACTGCAGCATTATTCATATTCGCCGAAGTATGGAAACATACTAAGTATCCTACGTCAACAGATAAAGAAAATGGTATATACAAGACAGATAAAGAACAGATGTATAAAGAAGATGTGATACACACACACACACTAGAATATTATTCAGTCTTATAAAATAAAGAAATTTTGCCATTTGTGACAACACGGATGCATGGATAAACCTTGAGGGCATTACGCTAAGTGAAATAAGCCAGAGAAAGACAAATACCATATGATCTCATTTATATGTGGAATCTTAAATTTTAAAAGTTTTAAATAACAAAAAATAACAAGTGTATACATACAGAGAACAAATTGATGGTTGCCAGAGAACGCGGGTAAGGGCTTCCCAGATGGCTCAGAGGTAAAGAATCTGTCTGCCAATGAAGGAAATGCAAGAGACACAAGTTTTGATCCCTGGATTGGGAAGATCCCCTGGACAAGGAAATGGCAACCCACTCCAATATTCTTGCCTGAGAAATCTCATGAACAGAAGAGCCTGGCGGACTACGGTCCATAGGGCTGCAAAGAGTCAGATACGACACAGAGGAGGTGGGGAGAGGGATGAGCAAAATGGGCGAAGGTATACAAACTTCCAGTTATAAAATAAGTCAGTCATGGGGATGTAGTGTCTAACATGGCAAGTAAAGTTAATAACACTACATTGCATATTTGAAAGCAGCTGAGAGAATATGCATTAAAAGTTCTAATCACACGACAAAAATATTCTGTAAATGTATGGTGACATATGTTAACTAGACTAATTATAGTGATCACTTTGCAATATATACAAATACCAAATCATTACACTGTAACACCTGAAAGTAATATAATGTATGTCAATTTTACCTCAATTAAAAGTAATACAATTAAAATGTAAAATGGTACTTTAGAAGCACACATGAGCAAGACTGCACTTGGTTGCACTTGGCTTGCACTTGGTTGCACTTGGCTGCACTTGGCTCTAAAAGTCAAGAATATAACCGCTCCCCCCCACCCTGCAAAAAAAAAAGAGAGAGAGAGAAATAAGGAGACCTGGCTGCCAGCTTATTCTGCTATGTGACATTGGATGGCTAAGTTCTCTGAGACTCAGTTGCCTTATCTGCCTTCCCTTATAAGGAGGTCAGAGTAAATATTCTCTCTGAAGTTCCATGCTATCATTCAAAGCTCAACATCCTTTATTCTGCCAAAAGCATTACATAATATCTCAGTAATCATATCAGCATTATTATCTGAATCCAAAATAACCCTAATAATAACACATTACATTTATAGAGTTCTTCACAGGTTTCAATGTGTTTTCACATGCATTATTCCCATCTGACAAGTAACAGAACAGCATTTTTTTTTTTTCATGTTCTAATAGGGAAGGCTGGTCCTCCACCAATCCAAGGTAAAATGAGGTTTCCTGCTCTCCAGGGCCTATTCTCTTTTCTGCATGTGGCTCTGACCAAGGAAATAAACAAACTCCTCACACAGAAACTAACAGTGAGGGGTACCATTCAACAGGATTGAAGATGGCAAGAGCATTTTAAAGTCCCTTTAAAATCCCTTCCTCATTTGAGGGGAACAGGAAATTTTCCAATGAGATGCTTCAGCTACTCTGGCATCTTTTCTAGTGAGAAGTAATCAGCACAGGAATCAAGGAATGAAATTCTTGATGGCAGTATGGCAGTAATTCTTGCCATACTAAATATGTGTCAAGATTGTTGGTGGAAATGTAAATTGGTGCAAGCACTATGGAGAACAGTAAAAAAACTAAAAATAGAGCTACCATATGATCCATCAGTCCTACTGCTGGGTATATTATATACCCAGAAAAGATGAAAACTCTAATTCAAAAAGATACACACACCCCAATGTTCGTAACAGCACTGTTTACAGTAACCAAGACATGGAAGCAACCTAAATGTCCATCAGCAGATGAATGAATAAAGAAGACTTTGTATATATACAATGGAATATTACTCAGCCATAAAAAGAATGAAATAATGCCATTTGCAACAATATAAATGGACCTAGAGCTTATACGAAGTAAAGTGAGTCAGACAAAGACAAATATTATATGCTATCACTTATGTGTGGAATCAACAAAAATGATACAGATGAACTTACAAAACAGAAACAGACTCACAGACATAGAAAACAAATTTATGATTACCACAGAGGGATAAATTAGGAGTCTGGGATTAACAGATACACACTACGATATATAAAACAAATAGCAATTTCCTATTTACAGCACTATATTCAATACCTTGTAATAACCTATAATAGAAATGAACCTTAAAACATTGTAAATCTGCGATATGTCAAGTTTTTAAAAATAAAATGTCTTTAAAATATCTGTCAAAGCAAACACTCAACGGTTCCTTTTGTGTCTGCTTTGTATTTTTCAAAAATAACAGTTTTATTGGCAATAAATTTGAGAAATGCAAAATGTGTGTATGTATGTATATCAAGATCCTTAAAAATTCTATATCCTTTCATCCAAGAATCCTATTTCTAGAAATCCTTCTTGAGAAAACAATCAGAGATTTGACCAAATTTTTAAGTACAAAGATGTTGATCACAGCATAAGTTTTAGTAGCAAAAAATTTGGAAATAACCTACACTTCCATAAATAACCACATAAATTGTGGCATCTCCAAATAATAGAATGCTATTTTTAATGTTAAATAATTATTTTTTAAAAAATATTTAGCAATATAGGGGAAATGTTCCCAATGTAGTTGTAGGTGGAAAATCTGGCTGCAAAGCAAATATTAATATGCACATCTTGTGGTGCTTTTTTTTTTTAAATACATGTAGGAAAAACTGGAAAAATGCATTAGAATGTTGCAAGTTATCTTCGTTAAATAGTGAAATTATAAATTATCTTGGTGTTCTATAATTCTGCAATGAGCATGCCCTATTTTTACAACCAGAAAAAAATTATTTTTTAAAAAATCCTTGTCCTACCTACCTCCCAAAGTAGTGATGAAAGCAAACATGAAGGCTGAGCTTTCTAACAGTAAGAATTATACTAAAATGGAATCCCCAGGGAGAGGGTACAAGCATCACCGTGTGACCACACAGCCTTGATTAGATCAAACATTTGGAACCTGGAATTCTAGAGCTTTCTGTGAAATCCCTCCACCCTCAGCATGTGTTTTGTATCACTGGCAGGGCAAACTGAGTTGGGTTGGTCCCATCCTTCCTGCTGCTTAGCAGTATGTGCTGTGAGGAGTAAAGCAAGTAATCAGTGGCCAAGAAAGAGAAACCCTCTAGGGAACCAATCCTAGCAGACAATAGCCACTGTACCCTTACAGCCCCAAGTGGTAAAGGTCCTTCTGCCCAGCACACGTGTTGCTGGGACCCCTGCTACTGGCCCCCAGATAACAGTCCTCATGATAACCTTCCTGAAGACCTAAACTGGTCCTAAAGGCTTTGTTCTGCAGCTGTGATCCACTCATGGCATGGAGGAAAGGACAAGTGAGAGTGTCACATATAACCCTGAGATGTTTTTCCTTTGTCCCACTATTTGTTTGAGCCAACAAGTTTCCAAAAAACAATATACTTCAATAGTTGAATAGCTTGGTCAACAATAGAGAATAAGCAGCTTAACTTAAACTGATGCCCCAGCAGGTACTGAAGCTTGTAACAAATGAAGAAAACTAAGAGAAGGATGGGGATCTGTCCATGCAGCACGTTACTAGCTAGAATACCAGGTTATAGGGTCTAAACCTGGTATCCTGACTTCCAGTTTGATGTGTGACATTACAGAATCTCTGACCCAGCAGGGACTCTAGAACCCCTGATATCAGGAGGTGCCCCTACACTCTCCAACCTTCTATGGGTCTCTTCGCTCAGTATCACAGGAGACTTCAGTCATTATTTCAAGTTGTCAGTGACTACAATATGGGGAAATATGAAGTCCATACTTGGGACTTGAGAGGAAGTGACAGCACATGCTAGGAAGGACGGCATAAGGAAATGAGAGAAGCCCCGCTTTCCCGGGATGGCTGATACAGAACCAAGTTAAAGCAAGTGAACAGACAGCATCTTAATGCTGAAGAGAGGCATAAACAAAGCTACATATTCATACAGCTCCCCAGCGCAGACAGGCAGGAATACTCGTGGCTCTCAGAGAAGACTGAGTTGATGGAACAGATGATGGTGAGGGAAAGATGACCCATTTTCACCCTGGTTTCTTGTTCCTCCTTAGCTTGGCTGCAGCCTCGCTCTCCTCAGACAGTTCCCTGTGTGGGACAGCGTATAACAAACGTAATAAACCTTGAATGCGGGCAAGTCACATTCTTGACTCCCTCTTTAAATGATGACCCTAATACCTGGGGAAGGGGTAGGAGTTTGGCGATGGTATTTCCCCTACCATTCCATATTTTCATATTCTCAGAAGAACAAATGATACAGGAGTAGAAGGTGGGGCAGGGCTGGGAGGAAGAATAGTGGCAGGACAAGGAGAAAGAGAAAGGGAGATTAGGGTAGAGGAAAGAAGTGAGAGCAGAAAAGCATATTCATAGTAAACAAGTTGGATGACAACGCAGGAAACATAAGTTTTTTCTAACAGAAAAAAAAAGGACGGTGGACTTCATTACTATGAATTTCATTCACCCACAGATCTGTCTCCGCCTCCCTCCCCTAGCCTCTCAGCTTCCAGGATAATGAAGTATCAGGGTATATCAGGCAAGAGCATTTTGAGTGTGGACAGAAAAATCCACCTCAACCCCACCTCTTGCACCAGAACACTCTGCACTGCCATGAGTCTTCTCACTGGGAGGACTGCTAACAACGGTGAATTAATTTAGGCGTTTCACTGCAGAGGAGCAGAGGTGCCACCTCGCTGCATGAATACAGTGTGCTGCTGGCTTCTGCTGGATCATCTGTGCGTGTCCAGACATCACAGGCAGCAGGAGCCTGGGGGCCAGAGCAGCCTGGGTGAGGGAGGGGGAATCCACAAGCCAGCAGGGAACAAAGACACAAGGGGTATCCCCAAAGAGCAAACACACTGCAAAGGCCAGCTCCTGGGTCAGATTCGTAGCTCAGGGGCACCCTGTCCATCTGGCAGCAGATGGCTGTTCTATTCTAGACTTGGCCATTCCCCTTGAGAAAACCTCTTCCATAATGGTGTGCTCAGTCCCCTTCTCAATTTGCTCTTAGTGCTCAGGCATCATCGGAACACGCAACCAAGAGCAACAACACAAAGATTCTCAGCAATATTCGGAAAGGAGGAACACCGTTGTTTGTTTATTTTTAATTAAAGGTGCTAACTGCAGAGGAAAGAGACCCAGAAAAACCGTTCTAATAACACAGGCAGTACACCCTCCAGCGGGCTGCTCCTTCCCTCTTCCAGCCTAGCGAAGAAAAGGAAAGCTGAATAGCACAGGCATCACAGGGAAGCTGGAAAACCACTTTTCAGACCAAAAAGAGGAGTCAGAGGAAACCTGAGCCACCCTGAAACCTCAGTACTCCTCTCAATGTACTAATGTCTGAGAATGCTGACAAGGCCACCTGGGAGATCAGGAAAGACAGTGCTCTGGGAGGCTGGGCGCAGAAGTGGGCCAGGTGCTTGTCTTCCCCAATTCGAGCACTGGCCTGCTGCGCAGCCATGGGCCAGGCGCTTGTCTTCCCCGATTCGAGCACTGGCCTGCTGCGCAGCCGTGGGCCAGGTGCTTGTCTTCTCCGAGTTCGAATGTGCATGCATGTGTGCTCAGTGATGTCCAACTCTCTGCAGCCCCATGGACTCCCCACCAGACTCCTCTGTCCATGGAATTTTCCAGGCAAGAATACTGGAGAGGGTTGCCATGTCCTAATCCAGGGCATCTTCCTGACCCAGGGATCAAGTCTGTGTCTCTTGCATCTCCTGCATTGGTAGGCAGATTCTTTTTTTTAAATGAATTAATTTTTTAATTTAAATTTATTTTTAATTGGAGGATAATTGCTTTACAATATTGTGCTGGTTTCTGCCATACATCGACATGAATCAGCCATATGTATATATGTCCCCTCCCTCTTGAGCCTCCCTCCCACCTCTCACCTCATCCCACCCCTCTAGGTTGTCACAGAGCCCCAGGTGGAGCTCCCTGTGTTACTCAGCAACTTCCCACTAGCTATCTGTTTTACACAGGGTAGTGTATATGTTCCAATGCCACTCTCTCAGCTCGTCCCATTCTTCATCCCCAACTGTGTCCGCAAGTCCATTCTCTATGTCTGTGTCTCTGTTCCTGCCCTGCAAATAGGTTCATCAGCACCATTTTCCTAGATTCCATATATGTGATAATATACAGTAATTGTTTTTCCCTTTCTGATTTACTTCACTCTGTATTATAGGCTCTAGGTTCATCAACCTCATCAGAACTGACTTGAATCCATTTCTTTTTATGGCTGAGTAATATTCCATTGTGTATCTGTAAATCAAATTATTTTCATTTTTATTGTTAACATACTGTACATTTACAGCAAACCTTCAAGTTAGGTAATGTGAATCCTTTAACTTTTCTTGTTTTTCAAGATTGCTTTGGATAATCAAGGTTCTTTATGTTTCCATATAAATGGTGGAATCAGTTTGTCAATTTCTACCCCAAGAAAAGCCTCTTTGACTGGGGCTGCTTTAAATCTGTATATCAACTTGAGGAGGACTGACAATACTGAGTCTTTCAACCCATAAATGTTATTTATCTTTCCATTTATTTAGGTCTTTAACTTCTCACAGCACTGTTTCACAGTTTTTATGTACAGGTCTTTCAGATTTTTGTTGTTGTTGTTAAGTTTATACCTGACTATTTTATTATACTTTGCAATATAATCATAAAAGAATATTTTTAAGATCTTTCAATTTTTTGCTGCTGCTGTATAAAAAAATCAATTTCTGAATGTTGAGCCTTTACTCTGTTAAATTCACATCTTGCTTCTAGCTAAAGTTATCTTCTAGATTCCTTAAGACTTTCTGTGTCAACAATCATCTCATCTGCAAATAAAAACAAATTTATTCCTTTCTCATTTTTAAGCCTACTTTTGCTTTTTCTTACTTTATGGAACTCACTAGAATCTCCTTCCAGTATGAGGTTTAATAAAAATGCTGACAGAGGGCACACTTGCCTTAGTTTAATCTTAAAAGGAACACTTCCAATTTTTTACCATTAATTATGACATTTGCTTTTTATAAATGCCCTTTATTAGACTGTAGAAGTTCCCTTCTATTTCTAATTTGCCAAAATTAGAGTTATTATCACAAATGGATGTTAAAATTTTTTCCAATTTTTATTGAGGTATAATTGACAAATAAAAATTGTATGTATCTAAGATGTGCAATGAAACTTGATATACATATACACTGTAAAATGATTACTACAATCAAGCTAATTAGCACACCTATCACTTCACATAGTTCCGGGGTGTGTGTTAAGAACACTTAAGATGTACAACTCACTTAGCAAATCGCAAGTATATAATACAGTATTACTATCCATAGCTACCATACTACACAGGTTTCCCATATGGCGCTAGTGGCAAGAACCACCTGCCAATGCAGGAGGCATAAGAGACATGGGTTCAATCCCTGGTCGGGAAGGTCCCCTGGAGGAGGTTGTGGCAACCCACTCCACTACTCTTGCCTGGAGAATCCCATGGACAGAGGAGGCTGGCGGGCTACAATTCACAGGGTCACAAAGAGTCGGACACGACTGAAAGTGACTCAGCACACACACACACCATACTACACATTAATCTCTAGAATTTATTCATCCCATATAACTGAATCCTTTGACCAACATCCCCCCCATTTCCTCCACCTGGCAACTACCATTCTACTCTCCTTCTATGAGTTTGATTTTTTTTTGAAACATATATTTCTCTTTTTTCTTGATCAGTCCAGCTAGATATTTGTTGATATTTTCAAAGAATTATTTTGACTTTGTTATTTTTCTCTATCTTTGTCAGTTTCCTATTTCATTAATTCCTACTCTTATCTTTATTGTCTCCTTCTTTCTACTTACTTGGGGCTTACTCTTCTTTTTTCAGGTTCTAAAGGCAAAACCTTAAGTCACTGAATTGAACACTTTCTAATATGTGCACTTAAAATTATCAATTTCCCCAAAAGCATTGCTTTGGCTGCATTCTACAAATTTTCATTATTATTCAGCCACTAAAATGGACAACCTAGAAGAAATGGACAAATTCTTAGAAATATACAATCTCCCAAGACTGAATCAGGACGGAATAGAAAATATGAGCAAGCCAATTACCAGTATAAAATCAAATTAGAAAAATAAGTAAATAACTTATCAACAACAAAAAGTCCAGGACCAGACAGCTTCACAGGTGAATTTAAACATTACCAAACACTTAAAGAAGAGTCAACACCTATATTCTTAAACTATTCCCCAACATCACAGAAGGAACATTTCTTGACACATTCTATAAGGCCAGCACTACCCTAATACCAAAATCAGACAAAGATACCACACACATACCCAAAAATTTACAGGCCAGGGCTTCCCTGGTGGCTCAGACGGTAAACAATCTGCCTGTAATGCAGGAGACCAATGTTCGATCCCTGGGTTGGGAAGACCCGTTGGAAAAGGAAATGGCAACCCACTCCAGTATTCTTGCCTGGAGAATTCCACGGAGAGAGGAGACCTGGTAGGCTACAGTCTATGGGGCTGCAAAGAGTCAGACACGACTAAACAACTCACACACATACATCACTGATGAACATAGATGCAAAGTCCTCAGCAAAAATATTAGCAACCTAAATTCAACAAGACATTAAAAGAATCATACATCATGATCAAATGAGGTTTATCCCAGAGTTGCCAGTATGGTTCAATTTCTGCAAATCATTGTGATAGATCATACTGACAAGTTTAAGAATAACAGTCATATGATCATCTCTCAATAGATGCAGAAAAAAATTTTAAGGAAATTCAGCATGAAGTTTTTAAATCTTTTTTTGAAATAAATTCTAGCAAAGTTGCAATACTATATATTTTGAAATAAATTCTAGCAAAGTTGCAATACTGTATAAAGAACACTCTTATACTCCAAATATTAACATTTTACCATCTGCTCCCTTTCCTCTTTCTCCATTGTTTTTTTTCCTGAACTATCTCTGAGCCAGTTACCAAACTGATNGAAAAAAAAAGGACGGTGGACTTCATTACTATGAATTTCATTCACCCACAGATCTGTCTCCGCCTCCCTCCCCTAGCCTCTCAGCTTCCAGGATAATGAAGTATCAGGGTATATCAGGCAAGAGCATTTTGAGTGTGGACAGAAAAATCCACCTCAACCCCACCTCTTGCACCAGAACACTCTGCACTGCCATGAGTCTTCTCACTGGGAGGACTGCTAACAACGGTGAATTAATTTAGGCGTTTCACTGCAGAGGAGCAGAGGTGCCACCTCGCTGCATGAATACAGTGTGCTGCTGGCTTCTGCTGGATCATCTGTGCGTGTCCAGACATCACAGGCAGCAGGAGCCTGGGGGCCAGAGCAGCCTGGGTGAGGGAGGGGGAATCCACAAGCCAGCAGGGAACAAAGACACAAGGGGTATCCCCAAAGAGCAAACACACTGCAAAGGCCAGCTCCTGGGTCAGATTCGTAGCTCAGGGGCACCCTGTCCATCTGGCAGCAGATGGCTGTTCTATTCTAGACTTGGCCATTCCCCTTGAGAAAACCTCTTCCATAATGGTGTGCTCAGTCCCCTTCTCAATTTGCTCTTAGTGCTCAGGCATCATCGGAACACGCAACCAAGAGCAACAACACAAAGATTCTCAGCAATATTCGGAAAGGAGGAACACCGTTGTTTGTTTATTTTTAATTAAAGGTGCTAACTGCAGAGGAAAGAGACCCAGAAAAACCGTTCTAATAACACAGGCAGTACACCCTCCAGCGGGCTGCTCCTTCCCTCTTCCAGCCTAGCGAAGAAAAGGAAAGCTGAATAGCACAGGCATCACAGGGAAGCTGGAAAACCACTTTTCAGACCAAAAAGAGGAGTCAGAGGAAACCTGAGCCACCCTGAAACCTCAGTACTCCTCTCAATGTACTAATGTCTGAGAATGCTGACAAGGCCACCTGGGAGATCAGGAAAGACAGTGCTCTGGGAGGCTGGGCGCAGCCGTGGGCCAGGTGCTTGTCTTCCCCGATTCGAGCACTGGCCTGCTGCGCAGCCATGGGCCAGGCGCTTGTCTTCCCCGATTCGAGCACTGGCCTGCTGCGCAGCCGTGGGCCAGGTGCTTGTCTTCTCCGAGTTCGAATGTGCATGCATGTGTGCTCAGTGATGTCCAACTCTCTGCAGCCCCATGGACTCCCCACCAGACTCCTCTGTCCATGGAATTTTCCAGGCAAGAATACTGGAGAGGGTTGCCATGTCCTAATCCAGGGCATCTTCCTGACCCAGGGATCAAGTCTGTGTCTCTTGCATCTCCTGCATTGGTAGGCAGATTCTTTTTTTTAAATGAATTAATTTTTTAATTTAAATTTATTTTTAATTGGAGGATAATTGCTTTACAATATTGTGCTGGTTTCTGCCATACATCGACATGAATCAGCCATATGTATATATGTCCCCTCCCTCTTAAGCCTCCCTCCCACCTCTCACCTCATCCCACCCCTCTAGGTTGTCACAGAGCCCCAGGTGGAGCTCCCTGTGTTACTCAGCAACTTCCCACTAGCTATCTGTTTTACACAGGGTAGTGTATATGTTCCAATGCCACTCTCTCAGCTCGTCCCATTCTTCATCCCCAACTGTGTCCGCAAGTCCATTCTCTATGTCTGTGTCTCTGTTCCTGCCCTGCAAATAGGTTCATCAGCACCATTTTCCTAGATTCCATATATGTGATAATATACAGTAATTGTTTTTCCCTTTCTGATTTACTTCACTCTGTATTATAGGCTCTAGGTTCATCAACCTCATCAGAACTGACTTGAATCCATTTCTTTTTATGGCTGAGTAATATTCCATTGTGTATCTGTAAATCAAATTATTTTCATTTTTATTGTTAACATACTGTACATTTACAGCAAACCTTCAAGTTAGGTAATGTGAATCCTTTAACTTTTCTTGTTTTTCAAGATTGCTTTGGATAATCAAGGTTCTTTATGTTTCCATATAAATGGTGGAATCAGTTTGTCAATTTCTACCCCAAGAAAAGCCTCTTTGACTGGGGCTGCTTTAAATCTGTATATCAACTTGAGGAGGACTGACAATACTGAGTCTTTCAACCCATAAATGTTATTTATCTTTCCATTTATTTAGGTCTTTAACTTCTCACAGCACTGTTTCACAGTTTTTATGTACAGGTCTTTCAGATTTTTGTTGTTGTTGTTAAGTTTATACCTGACTATTTTATTATACTTTGCAATATAATCATAAAAGAATATTTTTAAGATCTTTCAATTTTTTGCTGCTGCTGTATAAAAAAATCAATTTCTGAATGTTGAGCCTTTACTCTGTTAAATTCACATCTTGCTTCTAGCTAAAGTTATCTTCTAGATTCCTTAAGACTTTCTGTGTCAACAATCATCTCATCTGCAAATAAAAACAAATTTATTCCTTTCTCATTTTTAAGCCTACTTTTGCTTTTTCTTACTTTATGGAACTCACTAGAATCTCCTTCCAGTATGAGGTTTAATAAAAATGCTGACAGAGGGCACACTTGCCTTAGTTTAATCTTAAAAGGAACACTTCCAATTTTTTACCATTAATTATGACATTTGCTTTTTATAAATGCCCTTTATTAGACTGTAGAAGTTCCCTTCTATTTCTAATTTGCCAAAATTAGAGTTATTATCACAAATGGATGTTAAAATTTTTTCCAATTTTTATTGAGGTATAATTGACAAATAAAAATTGTATGTATCTAAGATGTGCAATGAAACTTGATATACATATACACTGTAAAATGATTACTACAATCAAGCTAATTAGCACACCTATCACTTCACATAGTTCCGGGGTGTGTGTTAAGAACACTTAAGATGTACAACTCACTTAGCAAATCGCAAGTATATAATACAGTATTACTATCCATAGCTACCATACTACACAGGTTTCCCATATGGCGCTAGTGGCAAGAACCACCTGCCAATGCAGGAGGCATAAGAGACATGGGTTCAATCCCTGGTCGGGAAGGTCCCCTGGAGGAGGTTGTGGCAACCCACTCCACTACTCTTGCCTGGAGAATCCCATGGACAGAGGAGGCTGGCGGGCTACAATTCACAGGGTCACAAAGAGTCGGACATGACTGAAAGTGACTCAGCACACACACACACCATACTACACATTAATCTCTAGAATTTATTCATCCCATATAACTGAATCCTTTGACCAACATCCCCCCCATTTCCTCCACCTGGCAACTACCATTCTACTCTCCTTCTATGAGTTTGATTTTTTTTTGAAACATATATTTCTCTTTTTTCTTGATCAGTCCAGCTAGATATTTGTTGATATTTTCAAAGAATTATTTTGACTTTGTTATTTTTCTCTATCTTTGTCAGTTTCCTATTTCATTAATTCCTACTCTTATCTTTATTGTCTCCTTCTTTCTACTTACTTGGGGCTTACTCTTCTTTTTTCAGGTTCTAAAGGCAAAACCTTAAGTCACTGAATTGAACACTTTCTAATATGTGCACTTAAAATTATCAATTTCCCCAAAAGCATTGCTTTGGCTGCATTCTACAAATTTTCATTATTATTCAGCCACTAAAATGGACAACCTAGAAGAAATGGACAAATTCTTAGAAATATACAATCTCCCAAGACTGAATCAGGACGGAATAGAAAATATGAGCAAGCCAATTACCAGTATAAAATCAAATTAGAAAAATAAGTAAATAACTTATCAACAACAAAAAGTCCAGGACCAGACAGCTTCACAGGTGAATTTAAACATTACCAAACACTTAAAGAAGAGTCAACACCTATATTCTTAAACTATTCCCCAACATCACAGAAGGAACATTTCTTGACACATTCTATAAGGCCAGCACTACCCTAATACCAAAATCAGAAAAAGATACCACACACATACCCAAAAATTTACAGGCCAGGGCTTCCCTGGTGGCTCAGACGGTAAACAATCTGCCTGTAATGCAGGAGACCAATGTTCGATCCCTGGGTTGGGAAGACCCGTTGGAAAAGGAAATGGCAACCCACTCCAGTATTCTTGCCTGGAGAATTCCACGGAGAGAGGAGACCTGGTAGGCTACAGTCTATGGGGCTGCAAAGAGTCAGACACGACTAAACAACTCACACACATACATCACTGATGAACATAGATGCAAAGTCCTCAGCAAAAATATTAACAACCTAAATTCAACAAGACATTAAAAGAATCATACATCATGATCAAATGAGGTTTATCCCAGAGTTGCCAGTATGGTTCAATTTCTGCAAATCATTGTGATAGATCATACTGACAAGTTTAAGAATAACAATCATATGATCATCTCTCAATAGATGCAGAAAAAATTTTTAAGGAAATTCAGCATGAAGTTTTTAAATCTTTTTTTGAAATAAATTCTAGCAAAGTTGCAATACTATATATTTTGAAATAAATTCTAGCAAAGTTGCAATACTGTATAAAGAACACTCTTATACTCCAAATATTAACATTTTACCATCTGCTCCCTTTCCTCTTTCTCCATTGTTTTTTTTCCTGAACTATCTCTGAGCCAGTTACCAAACTGATGCCCTATTAATCTAAAATATGTGAGTGTATTTGTCATCAAAACCATCAATACTCTCTGCATAACAACAATTCAACTATCAAAACTAAAAAATTAACACTGGTATATGAGTACCCACACAACTTCAGACTCCATTTCGGTTTCTCCCATCATTCCACTAAAGTCCTGTACAACAAAGTCTCCACTCCACAATGGTACATTTCATTTAGAAGCCACACCCTTCAAGAATCCTTCAATTTGGAACAGTTCCACAGTCTGTCCTTGCCTTTCAGGACCTTGTGAAAAATAGGCCTGTTTTTGGTCACTCTCCACTTCCTTCACGGGGTTATAGTTTTACATTTTATCTGAGTTTACAGTTGCTTTCTGTGGGGCCTGCTCCAAAAGAACTACTTCACCATTACCAGAAATGGAATCAAGATGAGGGTTCAAACCTCTTCTCACCGCAGATACCACATGGAAAACGTGCCTATCTGACTAGCACGAGCGTTCTCACATCTACAAAATAGGAATAGCTCTGATAAGCAGCCTAGGACTTCCGATAGCTTAGTTGGTAAAGAATCTGCCTGCAATGCAGGAGACCTGGGTTTGATCCCTGGGTTGGGAAGACCCCCTGAAGAAGGGAAAGGCTACCCACTCCAGGATTCTGGCCTAGAGAATTCCACAGACTGTATAGTCCATGGGGTCACAGAGTCCGACACGACTTAGTGACTTTCACTTTTTCTTATAATTTTTCCAAACATCTATTTTATTATTATAATTAAGATGATACCTATATGGAGTTAAAGATCAAATAATACAGAAAAATATCAAGGGAAAAGAAAAACTCCCATATATAACATTAAAAGAATTCTCCTTCATGAGCAGAGTCTCTCTATGCTTGACATACCAGTGATAAAGAAACTCTGACTGAGAATCAGAAGATCTGAGTTTCCAGTTCTGGTGTTACTGCTCCAAAAATGGCTTTAGGTAAGTCACTTATTCATGCAAAAAGTATTTACTTAGCTCTTGGTAACACATATAACTCTCTGCATCTCAGTTTCCTTATTTGTGAAATGCACATAACACTATCCATCTTTTCCATATGCCTCACAGGCAGGAAAATAATGATGCAATATTGTGCATTTGGGTGTGCTGAAAGTTAAAAGCATAATACAAAAGTAATAATATATCAAGTATTAGACCTCTGGAAAAATCAACATGGAAATCAGAAGACTTAGTTGGAACATAGGAGACAAATTAAAGATGAGATATGAATGGAAGAATCCATATTCTGCTTGGTTTTATATTATTATACTATCAACTACTGCATTGAACCAATGCAGACCATTTCCATTGCCATATAAAGTTCTAAAGGAGAGTACTGATCTATATTATTTTACATAGTATATATTCTTAACTGCTTGATATTAATGTTGTTAATTACTGATATTAATGTTGTTAATGTTGTTTCTGTGGAATTAATACATAGCAACTAGCCTATGAAACAACAACAAAAAATCTTTAAAGCTAAAAAGAAATCCAGATAGGGAAGAGTTCTAACAAAACCAGAATGGTAGTGGCCTTGTGTGTGTGTTAGGCACTCAGTCGTGTCCGACTCTGCAACCCCATAGACTGTACCTTGCCAGGCTCCTGTCCATGGAGTTCTCCAAGCAAGAATACTGGGGTGGGTTGCCATTTCCTTCTCTGGTAGTGGCCTTGGAGCTTAGGAAAAATCCTTGGAATTGCTTGTCATTACACTGATCTAAAAGCTGAAGCCCAGGAAGCAGATTCTCTGACTCCAAGCCCCACAGAAAATTAACATTCAAGTTTGAAATGCAATCCTGGCTATTTCACAGCCTAGGCTTTGCAGTAGGATCTGGATTTTAATCACAACTCTGTCACTTACTAACCATGTGGCCTTGGACAAGTGACCACCCCTAAGCCTCACTCTCCTTATCTAAAAACTGAGGAATAATAACCCCAACGATTCTGGGTTGTCACGAGGATTAAAGGGCTTAGCAAAGAACCTGGCACCCCACTGAGACTTAGAGGATGCTACCTGCTGGCATTATAGCTAAGACACTGCTCTTTTCACTACACTGCAAACTCTGATGGGGAAGGCTTCAGCTCCCAGATGCATGTCACCACAGAGCTGGTGAGTGTCAGAAAAAATGGGGAAATTAATGCAGCTTGGCAAAATGTGCCCGGGGAGCAGAATGATAAATGCCTGTATAGTATTAACTATGGAACCGCTCCCACAAGTCGCCATGCAGTAGCGGAATTTTCACCTTGAGGGGTGCCAAGGGAAATGCACCATTTTCTTGCCTCTGTGCTCTTGCCTTTACATCAGCATCTGAGGAATGGAACACTGCAGACTAAGTAAGATCCTTCTGTTTCAATGACCCTCAAGCTGAGACAACCAGAGGAGTCAGTGTTCTGTTTCCATTCCTCTTCCTCCCGAATGAATACATCACAACTCTGTTAGCAATCAGCAGCTACCCACCTGCAGACCTGTCCAAGCCTGCTTCTGAGTAGGTGGAGCTCAAACCCCTAAGGATTCTCCAAGCACCTGCTGTGCGACCTAGCCTCTTGCCCCCTGTCCATCAGGGTATGAGATTGCCCCCAAATCCTAAAATACAGTGTCTACTCTGCAGCACCATATGCTTTCCTCTGTAAGACCACCACACACGAGGTGATTAGATGCTAGAGTAAAACCAAATAGTAACAAGTGACTCAGGCTTCTGAGGAGAGGTTTCCATTCAATTCCATAACTGGAATTGAAGCAACTACTGCTTTTTAGGCACTGTGTCATGCACAAAAGATATAGCCACAACCAAGACATTTTGTCCTCAGGTAGCTTACATTTGAAATGGTAACTGTCTAAGGTAATCAACTGGGTAAGCTCTAATCTGAATCTTGTAAAGTCATACAACTTGGATTTGCAGGTAAGGGGGCTGGGGTTGAAATATGCCAAAACTCATCCATGTTATATCTTTTTGCCTTTTCATACTGTTGATGGGGTTCTCAAGGCAAGATTATTGAAGTGGTTTGCCATTCCCTTCTCCAGTGGACCACGTTTTGTCAGAACTCTCCACCATGACCCATCCGTCTTAGGTGGCCCTACACAGCATGGCTCATTGCCACTATGAATGGAAATAAAAGCTCAAGAAAGGACCATGGGCAATTAAAATAACTCCTCCTAACTCTTCAAAGGTACATTTCACTGTCCCAGCTTTAAAGTGGCAGTTTTAGGGGAAGGAAGGGCACCACTGGCCTAGTCTGTGCCCAGACAACCAAAGAGGGGAGAATGAATTTCAGGGGTTCTGTCTCCTCTGGCACCATCTGGCCGTTTAGGAGGTGGTGGTGGTGAGCACCTGTCTCAATCATCTCTGCCCTGTAGCCTGCACATCCAGTTACCTGGATGTCCATTCTTGCATGATACTGCCACAGAGCCACTGTGTAGCTCTGCCACTTCCCAGCTGTGTCCTCAGATAAGTTACTTCCCCAAGCTTTGATTTTCCCATCTACGAATGGGAATAACATAGTATACTGCTTCATGGGAATGTGGTAAGAATTGAAAGGGATGTTTATACAGTGTATGATGGATGGCACATAGTCAATGTTCAACAAATAGGAGCCATTATTATTTCTTAAAAATCCTAAAAAAAAAAAAATCCTAGTGTTCCCCATCATGTCTTTCTTAATAGCCAATCTCTGTGCTCAAACCCAAGCCTGCCAACACCATCCCCACGTTTATCATCTCAGAAGCAGCCAGCCGCTTCCCATAGATCTTTCAGGAGCCTAAAAGGCTTGATCTTCTCACCTACCAAATTCAGTCTCCCCCAGACTGCAAATTTCATCTCCTAAGAGAAGCTCTCCCAAAGATTCAAGATGCCTGGCCAACAACTCTTCTGAGACACTGCCCCTAGATCTTTCTGCTCTCACGGTCTCAACTCTTACCTGCAGGAGATTCATGCCGTCAGTCACATCCCATTTCGAAAACTGTAGACTCTGTGTCCTCCCTGTTGTCACATTCTAAGTCCACAGCTCAAATGCACTGACAGGTAATAATGGATAAAGAGGAACCCAAGAATCACGGAAATGATTCATATCAAACTCCAGCTTTATGACAACTGACAACAATTTCCAAAGAGCTGTAAGAAATGGAAGTTGCCTGAAAACCCACAGAAGACATGGGTTGACAAAGAAATCAACCAGCTTAACTAACATTTGTTTGTTGCTTCATGGTTATAAAATACTTTCACATTCATAACATCATTTTGACAACCACTCAGAGAAGCAGGCCTAATAAGCAGTATTATATCTGACAGATGCAAAATCAGAGGAGCAGAGCAGTTTGTCCAAAAATCAAATGACAATGTAAAGTCACTTGATTCTCCCAATTCCTTCTCCTACTGGTTGCTCCTTCACACAGACTCTTATCCTCAAATGATGTGCATGCTCTAGGTTAGTAATGAAATAAAAAAAAATCTTACCCAGAAGGGCTCCCATGGAAATAAAACCAGAGAAGATACTCAGCAATGACTAAATTATCTTTGTAGATGAGGAACTTTCCTCAAGCAATCCCGGCAGTGCTGGCTACAGAGACACATATATTTTGATCAGCAGCCATGAACAACTATCCCCAGCCAGCTGGATCTCCTGAAGTGGCACCTGGAAGGTCCTAAAGGCAGCAACAAGCAGCCCCCAGCACCTACGAGTGGCTTCGACCCTGCCTCCTGCTCTCCTTTCTCCTTGCACTTTTGGCCCCTTTGAAAAGCCAGAAGATTCATGGCTGATTGTCAGAGCAGCTGCTCTTTTCACAAAGACATCTCTGACTCCTTCCATTTCTGCTACCACAGTCAGTCTCCCCTATCTTGGATGACACCAGGCATCCAGTAAAAAAAAGCTCCCANCTCCTTTCTCCTTGCACTTTTGGCCCCTTTGAAAAGCCAGAAGATTCATGGCTGATTGTCAGAGCAGCTGCTCTTTTCACAAAGACATCTCTGACTCCTTCCATTTCTGCTACCACAGTCAGTCTCCCCTATCTTGGATGACACCAGGCATCCAGTAAAAAAAAGCTCCCATACAAATAGCAAGCTGCAGATGCAGGAGGTGTGGCCAGCACCTGCAGAGCTCCCACAGACAGAACCACTGCATCACAGAAGGGAATTATAGAATCACACAAAGACTGACTTCTCCCTTCTAGTCATAATTGGGTGGTCCCACTACCAAATGACCTGGCGTCTTGGGGTTCTTAAGGCCACATGCCAAAAGAAAGGCCTGGTTTTGCTTCCTTGGAAGTGATGAGAATGTTTTCTCTTTACCTACCTCATGGGGAGCCTACCAGCCAAGGCCTCAGCAGCTCAGGACACTGGAGGCAAAGAAGAGTCTGGAACTGAATGGGATTAACCTTGGGGAAGAGGGGTAACTACAGGGTTGGTTCCTAAGGCAACCATTCAGTATAGCAGATCCAAAGGAACTGGCAAAGAGAGGCTTGATTCAGGCCATTGCCAATACCAAAGAAGGCCTCCAGCAGGAAGCTCCAAGCAGTGATAACCCTTGGAATTAAACACTTGACATTTTACTGGGGAACCAGCCATTCCAAACAAGGTCCCAAACACAGTGACCAGGGGTCCAGGACACAGAATCTATTCCCCAGGCAATGAGACTGGCAAAATCCAGGGGAAGTTTCCTGTCCCAGTTCTCTGCTAGAATGGCAGAGAGACCCAGCTGTCTGGACTGGATCAGTGTGGGAGGGACAAGGCATTTAAGAAAAGCAAAAGGAAGGCCAGAGTTCCTCACAGCCAAGAAGCCAGGCCTCCAGCAGCCTACCAAATTCCAGAGCTGGAATCTCAAGAGGTCTCAGGGACAAGGGAGGTGGAGAGAAAGTGGAAAGCAGCTCAACAGAGTCAAGGCAGGTGGGTAATGACACCAGATGAAGGAAAACTTTGAAAGAAAAGACAAGTCTGTCAAGCCGGATGGCAGAAAAACTGAGATGAATACAAGACGTCACCCTTGTTACTCACTGGGGGTCGGGGGAGCGGGCAGCAGTTGTCCAAGGGCAAAGGAAGGCAGAAGTACCAATCCATGCAAAGACCCAGAAGTATCAAACACATGATTTCTCTGGCTTGGCCACGATGAGTTGCAAAACGCAAGGGAGAGAGTGATAGAAGGTGAGGCTGGATATTGACAGGGGCGGGATCAATCTCTTAGGACAAGTCAGAGATTCTGGACTTCATCCTGTATGGGAAGCCATTAAAAAGTATATTCTTCCCCATGACAATTATTTGCTGATGACCTACTGTGTGCTGGGCACTAGTTAAGGTGATAGAGACACAGTGGTGAACAAGGCCAACAACAATTCTGAAACTCACGCTCTAATAACCGCATTCTTGGCACACTGGCTGTGGGGATTAGGGACTCTGTGTTTCCTGTACCTCTTGAGGGCAGAGGTTGGGTCTCATTCTCCACTATATCCTGAAGGCTCAGCTAAGTTTCTTCCATATAAAGTTTTCCAATTGGGTTTCCAATAAGTGTTTATTGTGGGAAAGGATGCTTTCTGTGTTTGAATGTTTTTTAAAAATAAGATCCTAACATGGTCAGCTTTATATTTTAGTTCATTATTTTGGCAGCTGGGTGGAGGCAGCCAGAATGAGCCCAGATAGAAACAAGGGCTTCTCAACTAAGGGGTGGTCATTGTCATCAACAGATAGTAGGGGTCCAAGCTAGAGGAACAGTGGTGGAGATGGAGGCAGTTTTAGTCCCCTGGATGACTGATTCACGTACAGCTCACTCAGCCTTCACAGACTTTGTACGTCTCTCATCAGACCACTGCAGCCTTCTTTGAACCCTCATTGGCTCCTGTTTTTACTCTAAACCTCAGCATGATTTACTTTTACCCTGGGACAGCCCAGTTTTCAAGGTCAAAGGCAACAGTAGAGAGCTTGGTCAGCTCCAGGATGACCCTGGGCACTGCCTGGGGCAGTCGTAATGCTGCAGAGCGTGGTGGTGACACATGAGGTCACTGGGACTTTAAATCAGCCCTGATGAATTTCCTCTGCTGCTGAGAGGAAGCGCTGGAAACATCCTTGCTGCGGATGCTGATGGCTACTTCAGAAGACAGGAATTCACGCTCCCAGGAACTGCATGGAGATTGCCCATGGATTCCCAAGTACCTGGCCTCCAGTATTTCCACTGGTTATGATTCTAAGGGCTTCCCTCATAGCTCATTTGGTAAAGAATTTGCCTGCAATGCAGGTGACCCTGGTTTGATTCTGGGTTGGGAAGATCTGCTGGAGAAGGGATAGGCTACCCACTCCAGTATTCTTGGGCTTCTCTTGTAGCTCAGCTGGTAAAGAACCCGCCTGCCGTGTAGGAGACCTGGCTTCGATCCCTGGGTTGGGAAGATCACCTGGAGAAGGGAAAGGCTACCCACTCCAGAATTCTGGCCTGGAGAATTCCATGGACTGTACAGTCTTCGTGGGGTCCCAAACACTTGGACACAACTGAGTAACTTTCACTTTCACGATTCTAAGAATTTTTGCCACAAGATCTAGGGTGGTTCTTTGTAGCTCCTAAGATCTCAAGTGATTAAGACAGAAGAGCAGGTCTGATTCAAACTTATAATAAAACATGCGTCTGAAGTACAGAGTGGCTTGCATGCTATGAACCCAATAGTGACTCTTTTGTACAGCACTTTACAGTTCATAAGAGCCCTTATGTAGTTTATTTGCATTTTTCAATAATCCTGTGGGCAAGGTAAACTAGATATTATTACTCCCATTTTGTAGATGAGAAAACTAATGCTTGGAGAGGTTTTGACTGGCCCAAAGACATATGGACTATAGGTGACAGAGCAGGAATTCCAACCCAGGTTTCACTCCTTATTCAAGCCTCTGTCCACCAGAGATCCAACTCCAGAAAGCAGTAGGTTTGACTGTAGCCATGAGTTAACATCTCTGTGCCAGTCCTCACTGAGGCCGGTCCTCTCTTTGCTGCTTTTCCTCATAAGACAAGGACCCAGTCTGGAGTCTGCAGAGTGCTACCAGGATGCACCCACTGCAGAGTAAAGCGAACTATCCCTCCCTGGAAGCCTCCTCACACTAACTTCGTCATGGCAGCAGACAATTTGTCTTTTGATCTAAGCAAGATTTATGCCCCCCAACAGGAGTTCTTGCACTTCTCCTGATGATTTACCTTGTACCAAGCCTTGCCCTAATTATATAAAAATAAATAAGACAGTGTAGGCCCTCAAAGAGCTCCAGGTTGATTTAGAGATGGACAGATTAGTAAGGACTGTATTACTAATAAATGTGGTATTACAGCATCGGGTTAGCAACTTTGCCTTTTCTTTGTGAAAACTTGGCTCACAGCGCTGTGCGCGGCCCACAGCAGGATGCAGTAAACACTGACTGGATAAATAAACGAAACTAAGATAAAACATGACAACAAATGGTGCACACACTTCAGTGAAAGCATTGCTCTTCTCCGCCTTAAAACTTCCATCTTCCCACAGCCCATTTTCTCTTTATGCCTGTGCTGAAAGAAAAAGCATCCTTCTTTCCTGTTGGAACTAAGCCCTTCACAGCGATGTCCCTCTTCAGCCTCATTGCACTGGCAGCCCTGTTCCAGCCACATCCCCCACCCCCCGCCCTTGCCTCTGTCCTCAGAAGATTTCTCTCTTCCCTGCTCTCTGATCCTTGCATTCAGGTTTCTGTCCCACCCCAGGTTCCCCAAGCTTATAAAACTAACAAACCAAGCTCTCCTTTCAAGTGCCTATGCTCGTCCTCAACCTCCTTTGACCACCGCATCTCCTGATTCTGTTGTTCATGCCTGCAGCTGGGTTTCTCCTCACCCTTCCATTTGTACCACATCTTTGCATTAGCTTCCACCTAAGCTTGTCTCTGATGCATCATCCCCAATCCCCATCGCCAAGGCCAGTGGTCTCATCTCCGGTTCCCAGCTCCCTGGCCTCCTGCTGAAATCCCCTGGGCTTCTGCAACGCTGCAGTTCCTGGCTCGCTTTCTCCCTCTCCTGTCAATAATCATCTCTATCTGGCTGCTCTTCCTCTGCTTTCTTCTTAATGCAAGTTCTTGCCAAGATTCCCCTGTTACTTCACATTAACTCCCTTGAGAACTAATTTAATGTCAAAGCTTCCAATTCAGGAAGCCTTTCCAGTCACCACCTCCCACCCCCACCACCCCGCCCCACCCCAACCCTGTAGAACCCAAAAGAACCACAGGGACTGAAAATGCAAGAAAGAAAAAGGTCCCCGAGGGCAGGGGAAGGGATGGGATCAACAGAGTTTCAATGTCAGACTCTCTCACCGCCTCTGACACATTCTGCTTGTCCTGCAATGAACTTTTTACTGAGCCCTGCCACCAGCTCACAAGCTCCTAAGACAGGACCTGTCCCGCTCTGCTCTGCTGCCCCCGTTCGGCTCATGGAGTGCTCAGACAGACAGGCAGACATAAGCATCTGCTGGGTAGAAGAAAAACCAAAGTTGAACCTGCGTGAAGGCATAAACTGGTCAACTGTGAAACACTAAAAGACGACAAGGCTCGCCATCAACAGACTTCACAGGAAACTTCCAGGGTGCCTGGGCATTTTACAGGTCTGTCCGTTTTCTGGCTCTGTTGGACATTTGATGCCCAAATGCCTGAGAACGTGGAAGTGCCTATTCCGGAACTGGCCTGGGATTGAGAAGCACAGACTGTAGCGACAGAAAGAGAGAGGGAGGAGCTGAAGAGGAGCTGAAGAGGACCGCAGCCTCGGAAACCATCTCTTTCTCGATGTGTTCAATCAGTAAACATCCACCAGGCACCTCTGAGGTGCCGGGATCTATGCCAGACACTGGGAACACGGCTCTGAACGCGATGATAAGGTCCTTGCCCTCCTGGATCTTATATAGTTCAGTGAGAAGAGGTGAATAAATACAAATAAATAAGAAAAACAGCGGGCAGTAAATAAGCGCTTCTGCATCAGATCCTTGACCATCAATTTCAAACAAGACAGCCCTGACTGGTGACTCCTTCTATCTCCTGAGTGTTCACACAAACAAATCCAGTTCCCTGCTTCGAGGTTTGTTTAGTGTTTTTCTCCTCTGGTTAGCTCAGCAGCTACAGCATAGATGTGCTAGCTTTTTTAATCTCCAATGAAACCCTGTTTGGATGAACACTGCCCCCCGCATCTGGGGAGGCCTCTGAAACCGCTCCACGCGGACAGCTTGGGCAGCCAGACGCCATGGTCTCACAGACCTCCCGCCCCTTGAGAAGAGCCATGATGCTGCGGATTACTTCCCAGAAAGCTACGTGAGGATGCTTTTTCAGGCTGTGTTCCATTCTGTCAGAGCCCTCCAGACTCAGCTGATTGCTGGTGGTAGATTTCTGTGTTATTTAGGGCACCAAAGTCCCACAGTCTTGACACAAACTTAAAATTAGAAATGTATTAAAGATAGGAAAGGAGGAAGGTCATTCAGGAAAGGCAGCCTTCTGAGGGAGATGCAGGACAAAGACGCCCTGGAAACTTCCAGGTTCATTAATGGGTTTTACACAGCATTCAAGTGGTATTTCTCCTTCAGAAATAACACTGTGGAAAGCGTAGGGGACTGGCTCAAACCTCAGCTAACACAGCTGAGTGAGTGACTCTGCAAACTAAAAATAGCTTCTTTCCCACTCATTCTGACAGATTTCACTTAGACCCTGTGCACAGGTTGATTCTCCAACAGTTTCAGTCCTGTAGCAAAATGAGGGTTGGTGGCATTTGGGCTTGACACTTACCCAATCTCTGGTTCAACTTTTGTTTATTTCCATGTTTCTTCCTCCAGTGGCTGCATATGTGCACACGTGCACGTGTGCACTGAGCTCCCTGGCTGGGATCTGGTGCTCTTCAACCAGACGTGGGCAGAATTTAAACCAGGAACATGACTCAAGACCACGGCTGCAGACGGAGCCCAGAGCCAGGCTCTCAGAAACAGTGGGAAGCGGGCTCTTTGTCTCAGGTCTTCTCCTAATTCCCAGCAAGTCTCTCCGGGTCTCAGTTTCCTCACTTACAGAACAAGGATAAACATTCCTATTCTGGCCTGCTTCACAGCATCACACTGGGATCAAGAGAGAGAACGCACATGAGAGTTACTTTCCTTTAGACAGGACTCCTACCAGAAGGATGGATGGCAGTGATGGAACAAGTGAAACAGGCAGCCAGACTATAAAACTCAGCTGCACCGCTGGACGGGGCAGCCGTCCCACCTGCACCAGGAGCTAAAAGCAGGTCCAGATTCAAGGGGTTAGTTCATGTTGTCCCCTCTGCCTGGAATATCCTTCTCCCTTTGCTAAACTCCTACCATCTTTAAGAACCCAGTCCAAACACTTTTTTTTTTGGTTATTGTCTTCAGAGTAAATCATTCCATCTTCACTGCTCCCTTGGCCTTTTGTACATACCTCCCACAGCACTTTTCACTCTACGTGGTAAGGAATTTATTTACACACCTGGAAATTCTTTGATGGCAAAGAGGATTTATCTTTGTACCCACCTCCCCAGCCACCACCACTGTGTGATCCAAAGTAAGCATATGATGGCACCCCACTCCAGTATTCTTGCCTGGAAAATCCCATGGACAGAGAAGCCTGGTAGGCTGTAGTCCATGGGGTCGCTAAGAGTTGGATACAACTGAGCGACTTCACTTTCACTTTTCACTTTCATGCATTGGAGAAGGAAATGGCAACCCGCTCCAGTGTTCTTGCCTGGAGAATCCCAGGGACGGGGGAGCCTGGTGGGCTTCCGTCTATGGGGTCACACAGAATCAGACACGACTGAAGTGACTTAGCAGCAGCAGTTAGCAGGTGTCAACCAATGTTCCCCAGGTTGCCTACAGAATGGGCAAGAGCCCAAAGCCAAGAAGGGGATAAACCCAAGAGACTTGCACAAAGGTGGGATAACACACGCAGAACCAGTGGCGGGGGTGGCAGGAGGGGGATGTAGGCAGGTGGAGTCACCCAGGTCTGCTGTTACCAGCAATAAGGTCACAGCCGCAGGGACGGGAGTCAGAACCCAACTGCAAGTCCTGGGAGGGCCAGGTGGGAGCATCCAAGTCCCAGTGACCTAAACTGGAACAGGAGGCCCTGGGGATGAGGAACAAGGGCAGAGAACAGAGCCAACATTTCCAGATCTGCCAAAGTTGGGCCAGCAGCTCGGGGTTGAGTGACCTTGGCTATGACACCTAGGGACTCTAGAGGCAGGAGTCATTACAAACTTAAGCCATGATCATCTCCTTAAAATAAGACTCGGAGATGGAAGGGACTTTAAGAGGTATAAGAAACTTTAGGAATCACCTGGTCTAACAACCCTAACCTATATATTGGAGAACTAAGGGTACGGGAGGAATGGGGTTTGTCCAAGTTTAGCCAGTCAGGGCAGAATCGTGGGGCTTCCCTGTAGCTCAGCTGGTAAAGAATCCACCTGCAATGCAGGAGACCCTAGTTCAACTCCTGGATCAGAAAGATCCGCTGGAGAAAGGATAGCCCAGTACTCTTGGGCTTCCCTGGTAGCTCAGATGATAAAGAATCCACCTGCAATGTGGGAGACCTGGGTTCGATCCCTGGGTTAGAAAGCTCGCCTGGAGAAGGGATCAGCTACTCACTCCAGTATCCTGGCCTAGAGGATTCCATGGACAGAAGAGCCTGGCAGACAACAGTCCATGGGGTCACAAAGAATTGGACACGACCGAACGACTCTCCCAAAATAGGAGGTGGGTACAGGAGGAAAGGGGTTTGCCCAAGTTTACCCAGTCAGGGAGGAATCATGGCTAGACCCAGGTCTTCTGAACCCCAAGCTGGACCTTGTCCCCTCAGAGGCTGTTGACCTTCAGTCAAGAATGTCTCCTGATAGTTCTACTAACATAACAGGTACCCTACTCTAGCTGCTTCAGAATCCTGCGGGAGCCCCACTGAACTCACTAAGTGAGTACAGATATTTCTGTCCTACTGGGAAGTGCGGGCTTCTCCCTTTGGGTGGAGTTCGGAAGCAGTGTTCCACAGGAAATGAACAGAGAGTAGCCCCACCAGGAACTTAGAAAGCAAAAGGCTGCTGGCAGGGAGCAGACAAACCAGTTTACCCACACCCTACCCTGACATGTGCATGGGGGTAATCCCAACCATTGTGCTCACCCTGAAATATTCCAAGAGTGGTTAGAGAGGGCCAGTACCTAAGGCAAAGCTGACAGTACATGAAACACAGTCTTCAGTACCGTAAGAATACTGAACCACGGCCTGTCTGGTCTAAAATCTCAGTCTTTCTCAGGCTAGAGATAAGACAAGGCTCAGAAGAAAAGAACTGGGACTCTCAAAGAATCAGAGATCCTGACTCCCAGAACTTCCCTGCAGGTGAGCATACACAGGCCACCTTGTTTCATCTCTACAGAAGAGAAGAAAGTATGAGAGCTTCAAGTCCAATCCCAGCCCCACAGTTTACCTACTGTGTGATCCGAGGCCAGCGATTAACCCATTAGTCTCCTTATTTTTACCACAGTGATTATAACATCTATGTCCAAGTTTATTGTAAAAATGAAAGAATAAATGTAAAGCATTTAGCATGCTTCCTGGGCCATAATAACCACCAAGTTACACAGGATTTATCTGCTTTCCTTTGTTCGTGGGAGGGGTCAGTCAGGCCGGAGTCCAGCTGTGTCTACCTGTGCTTTCCTCTCCCACTTGTTTGTCTCTCTGGATCCTCCTGGGCAGACATCCGACCTGAGGCCTCAGCCCAGATAGCTCCCTCCTCCCTCTGTTTATCCCCGGACGTAGCAGAAGGTAACAGGTCAGCTATGGGCTACTCCGGTCAGGAATCAGCTTAGTCCAAGGCTGTTTCTGTCTCCCCAGGTGCCTGTGCACCTCCCTGGCCAAGCCCCCACCAGGGTATCCCCCGGTTTATTACGGCTTTGGTCTTCCCTAAGGTGAACCCACTCCTAGCAGCTTACAGCTCTGGGCCTCTGGCAAATAGCTGCCTGAGCAGCCAGACCTGGACAGCAACAGCAGAGAGAATTCCCAGATCCAATTTACCAACAGGAAACGACCGGGGGTCTGTGCCTGCAGTGAGTACACACACCGGTACCAGCTTTCCAGAGTCTGGAGAGGAAATGGAGGGAAGCACAGAAATGAAGCTGCTACAGGGCTCACAGCTCAAGCTGACACCTCACACCCCCCTGCCAAGAAGCTCAATAAAAAAATCACATCAAGGTGAGGCTCTCCAGCTATCTGCTTGCACTGCCACAGGGCTGCATAGCATGACCACCGCCGGGCCTTCCAAGGCTCCAAAGGGGAAGAAGAGAAAGGACCCCACAGGTACTGCATGCTGGGCGGACGCCAAAAACTTTGCGTGTGACCTTCATCGATGACCTTCTATGGTAGGTATTCTCGTCCTCATCTTGCCAATAAAACCAGAGACTCAGAAAAATCCATGAAGCCAGTGTGCCTCTGCTCTGCTACCTGACCACTACATCTTAAGCATTCTGGGAAAGAAAAGGAAAGCAAAAGAGTCTGAAGCAACAGGCACCAAGCTCTCTGCACTTCCCTCGCTCAGCAGACAGCACTAGCTCAAGTACTGCATTCCCTCCTTCACTGGAGTCAACGTCTCTCAAACACAACCTACAGAAATGCAGCAAAAGCCATGAAGATGCTCACGGCCTTTGCCCCTGCAATGTCACCCCGAGATTTTCCCTTCAAGAAAGAGTTCCACGGAGTATTTGCTGCAGAATTCACTACAGTGACTAAAAAACAAAAAAAAAGAAAGAAAGAAATGATCTCCATGTCCAATATTCACAGAATGGTTTGGAAAACCCCGGAACCTTCAAACCATATAATATTAGACAGTCATTTTGAGTAACCAAAGACCAAGAAGAAACAAAGCAAGGCATTTGTGATAAAATAAATGAAGTCTGAGTATAAAACATCATAAATGCCATCACTACCACTTTGTAAAGTGTCTACCTGTGTATATGCAAAAAAGGAATGTAGTTGGGTTAGGGTGGCAAGATAACAGGTGGTTTTATTGCTGCGTTATCATATCTAAATTGGTATTGTTCAGTTCCTTTACAAGGAAAGAAAAAATAGACAGACAGACTCAACCCAGCACCAAGGAAAGACCCAGGAGGACCAGGGCTGGGATGTGAGGCAGAAATTGAGAACCGTCCTACATACCCGGAAGGAGGAGGCCAGGCAGGCCCCGGGGGAGGGGAAGCCCTCCAGGTATGGAGAGGGTTGTAATTAGTCTGATGCTAATTACAGAAGTCTCACTAGCTTATTAATTTTTTTGACAGACTCAATGAAGACTGAACTCCTACATGAAGCCAACTTGGGTTCAGAGGCACATTTCCTGAGTAGCCATCCTCCTTCTTCCCGAAAAACCTAGCCTTTCCTTTTCTTTTTTTTAAGGACAGCAGTAAAATAAAGTTTAGTAATAGAAACACATACCCTGCAGAAATTAAGACTCCTGCCTTAAATGGAGAAATTCAAGACATTTCAGGGAACTAAGGGGCTTGAATAAGCAACTGAACGACTGTGTTTTCTACACTGGGAAATATAAACAGAAGAGCAAACTACTCAGCTTAGTAGTAGAGGCCCCTCTGATAAAGTTCCAACTCATCCTTCTGACATTACCTCATATTCCCCACCACAGACACCCTAGGCTCCAGCCAAACAGAACCACCAATGCTCCCCAAACACCTTCCTCACTTCCCCACCCCGACTCTGCTGAAGCTGCTCTGCCCACCAGAAAGTCCTCCTTTCTCTCTCATGCCTGTTCAAGTCTCACCCATCCTCCAAGGCACAGCTCAAGCCAGGTCCTCCACAAAACCCATCCCAGCCCTGTACCCTGAATGCAGCTCTCACCCTCTGAAGTGGACCCGGAGCCCCTGGAATCTCTAAAGGAGTCACAGTCTGCCCTACAGTACAGGTATCTGGGCAACTGCCTTTTCTACCATATTCAGCGTGAACAACAAAGCAAAGACCCCTTCAGGCTCCTGTGTGGAACTCACTTTATGGCCTGGACTATAAGCACACAGTGGGGCTTCAGTGAACACTCCTCCAAGTGACAAGGAAGAGAGACACATCACCTCTGTGGAAAGAGGTCACTTCCTACCTCGGTCGCTCCCGATAAGCAAGGCAGACACGAAGGTGTGCCCTTCGGTAGCCCGGAGCCAGGGAGGGATGGATCCCGCTTCTCTGACTGCCAGCCTTCACGAGTCTCCACTGTCCTCCCCAGCTGCCCGTAGTCCGCTCGGCCCCAGGTAAACACCTTGCCGGTTACTAAAACAAAAACAAAACTTGAATTAAGGCTATATTCCATGGCTGTGCTCCCACAGGTAAGCAAAGAACTACAAGAGAATGTGTGATCACTCATTTCAGTACCAGTACCACGCAGCAGGGGCCCTCCTATCTTCCTGTAAAGAAGTGCACGCATGCACATGTTTACAGATATGGGAAGTTAGGCTCAGAGAGGTGAGATGTCTGACTTGACCAAGATCCAACAAGGGGTGAGTGCCAAAGCTGGGTTCCAACACCTGGGCTCCTGCCTTTTGCACGTGGGCATGGCCACCAAGAACACTTCAGCTGCTCTGTATGTAACACTTCTAACCCCCTCACACTCACCTTGCACTTTGCAGGGGAAAATGATATCTGTTCTTGGGCTCCCCTCCCTCTCAGCCAATCCAGAGCCCCCATCAGCCACTTTGCGGTTCCCCAGGCTCCTGATCTGCCCAAGGCCACAACCTCTCAGTGGCCACTGGCACGCGTTTTCCCCTCCATGTAACACAAAGGACCTTCCAGAGTCTGTGCTCTTACCCACAGAGCAATGCTAACAGTCCCAAGGCGAGTGCCTATGTGTGCTAGAGGGAAGGGAGTGAGAGGGGGGAAAAAAAAGACAAAATCACTTGGAGCCAGAAAAGCAGTCAGTCCCCCAGATGCACCACCTGGGAAGCTGGCCAGCGCTAAAGACGACTAAAGAGAATGAAGTTTGGAAAAAAGAAACTGGCCTTTCTTCTCCCAGATAAGAGAGAATTCACCGAACTCACTCCGTTGTACGAAGTGCCATGTTTGTTATTTCAACAGAAATGCAAAATCTGACGAGGCACAGATTATTAACAGATTCTCTGCAATAAATATGCATAACCATGTGCGCTGTATAAATTTTTTATACATGTTTGTTTTAACAAAGAAAAACTTTGCTTAAGAGACAAAACACCAAGTAATGCATATTAAATTCTAGACAAATCTACTACATACTCTGTGTTTTAGTATCAGAGCTTCATCTGGCCCCACATTCAACTTATGGTTTATAGTGTCAGTGAAAGAACAACCAGAGAACTCACGGGGAGATGTCAGAGTTGTAAAGGGGTACAGGGCTCCACAGGAATACAGTTCTCAGGACCAGTCTGCTCACAGACACCAACGTCAACACCAAGAAGTTCTTCCTGGCTTCCTCAAAGAGGGAACCAAGTCTGTGCAACCCATGGGGTAGCACATATATTACAAGAACAGGGAAAGGGTCCATTCAGATGTGCTGTTTCCTGGCCTCACACGCGCTGTTCCTTTTGCCATGGATGCCCTTTCCTTACATCATTCACCTGACAAACCATGACTCAACCTTTAGAGTCCAGCTCCTGGATCCCAGTTCTGCAAAATCTTTCCTGACTTTTAAACTCTCCTCAGAATGGAAGAAACCTCCTTCCTGCGAGCACCTTTATTACTGTACTCATCAACCACTATGATCCCATGAAACAGGTGAGAAGATTAAGGTTCAGAGAAGTGACCAGCCCTGGGTCACACAGTTAAGCCACATCTCCTTCTACTAGTCCATGACACCACTCTACATTGGTTACTCACACTGGCCCACATCAACGTCTCTTAACTCTTCCTTAACTTCTGTAGGGTTAGCGGCGGGGGGAAAGCTCAAGGGCCCAGGACCCACAAAGTATTCCCAGCTGGCAAACTGTCCCTCTGCTTGAGCTGGCTGGGATTTACCACCAGGCTGCCTTAGCAAGAAGAGCCCCAAGAAGCCAGAGGATGAGACTGCTATTTCTTAAACGACACTAGCACTCCTCTGCTAAGAAGAGCTGGCAAGTTGCTAACTGCAAGACTACAGAAAGAACTGTGTTATCACAAACCCCACGGTGAATCCTTTCCTATCAAGTAAGACATCTTAGAACCTTCTCTGCTATTGATTACTGATGTCCAAGACAGGCAAGACTGCCAGAATATGGCGTTACCATGATTACATTTCCAATAGCAACTCAACCATTCCACTTATATAGCACTTTTCACCTTCAAAGCACTTTACAAAGATGGACTAATTAATCTCCATGCTCCCTGGGGATGCCCCAGACATTTTATTAGAGACAGTCAGGCTGCCTGGACGGCCAGCCTTCGAGCGCCAACCTAAGATCGCTCAGTCAGGTAGGTCCACTTCCCAAAGCTGTCTGTTTCTTCCCAAAATACATTTTGCATTGGAAGGCTCACAGGGGACAGAGGGAGTGATCCCTTTTTTCTTTTCCTTTAAGCCGACCACCTCCCAGGGGTCTAGCATATTCACAGACCATATCTCAATCAATCCTCATAAGAATTCTGGGAATTATAGCTTATTAAGCTTATTTTACAGATAAGATTAGATGACGTGAGAGGTTAGATGACTTGATCAAGTCCATGAAACCAGCAGGTGATAAAAAGCAAGATTTAAACCTCTGTCTTCTGATTCTGAGACCAATGGCAGATTCAATGATTGCACAGCTGCTGTCACAAAATGATGAAACCTGGCTGATGAAACAGCCGTTCTCACAATGTTTGAAGAGGGGGAAACTCAGATTAAATGGATATGTTCTGTGTACCATCCAGCTTTCCTCACTAGAATGGCCTCCTTCCCAGGAGACCATTCAGAACTTGGAACTACAAGCACTGAAATAAAGGCATTAAACACAAGGATTAGGATTTTTAGGTCACCTGGAGTAAAAGAAAACAATGAAGCCACAGACAAAAGATGTTCATTAATGCACTGTAGATAAATGTCTGCCTGCCTCGAGCTGAAGCATGCTGGCAGATCCAAGGACATTCAGATCCCAAATGTATAACAAATGAATCTTTACCTTATAGTAAATAATTGTACAGGGCTTCCCCAATGGCTCCAGCAGTTAAGAATCCACCTGCGATGCAGGAGACGCAAGAGACGCAGGTTCGATCCCTGGGTTGGGGAGATCCCCTGGAGAAGGAAATGACAACCCATTCCAGTATTCTTGCCTGGAAAACCCCACGGACAGGGGTGTCTGGCAGGCTACAGTCCATGGGGTCGCAATGAGTCAGACATAACTGAGCACACAGCACATCAGCACAAATAATTATATTTTACTGTGATAAAAAAAAAAATAGATACATTAATGTCATCCAACAAGTATAGGTGTGTGTCTCCAGATAAATGGGAGAAACAATATACATCTCAAAATAAAGTCAGCAAGTCAATTATAATTTAAAGGCACATCCATGTGAGAGTTAACATAGGATAACCAAGAAACATACATGGCCAAGGGTCCCAACGCCATGGAGAAAGCAACGGGGCCAGATGAGTGGTATTGACAAGGAAGGTCTAGGGAACTTAGAGGGAGCGTTCCAAGCTGGAATTGTCCCAGAAGGCTTGATGGAACAGCTGGCATTAAGGTGAACTTCTGGATGGGAAAAGAAAATGAGAAAATCAGGGAGAACACTCCAGGAGCAGGGAGAGGGGAGAAGCAATGACAGAAATCCAAAAGCACGAGGTGGGCAGGTGGACAGTGTGAGGGTCACGAGGCTGGGAGGTGGAGGCGAGTCAGGGCTGCCAGGCTGGGGCCACCACAGGGCAACACCAGGGTCAGGGTCTGGTCCTGACCTTCAAGACTTGTTTGCTTGCACTTCTATCAGCAAAATACTTTCAACATACCACTGATTATATATCCATATATATATATATATATATACACACATACACATATATATTCACTTATTTATTAAAGTATGCACTTGCATTATACATATTTGTGAATTAGATACTTTTATGCAAAGATAAAGATAAAAGCAAAGGTGGCAATGCCAAAGAATGCTCAAACTGCCGCACAGTTGCACTCATCTCACACGCTAGTAAAGGAATGCTCAGAATTCTCCAAGCCAGGCTTCAGCAATACATGAATCGTGAACTTCCTGATGTTCAAGCTGGTTTTAGAAAAGGCAGAGGAACCAGAGATCAAATTGCCAACATCTCCTGGATCATCAAAAAACCAAGAGAGTTCCAGAAAAACATCTATTTCTGCTTTATTGACTATGCCAAAGTCTGTGTGGATCACAATAAACTGTGGAAAATTCTGCAAGAGATGGGAATACCAGACCACCTGACCTGCCTCTTGAGAAACCTATATGCAGGTCAGGAAGCAACAGTTAGAACTGGACATGGAACAACAGACTGATTCCAAATAGGGAAAGAAGTAGGTCAAGGCTGTATACTGTCACCTTGCTTATTTAACTTATATGCAGAGTACATCATGAGAAATGCTGGGCTGGAAGAAGCACAAGCTAGAATTCAGATTGCCGGGAGAAATATCAATAACCTCAGATATGCAGATGGCACCATCCTCGTGACAGAAAGTGAAGAAGAATTAAAGAGCCTCTTGATGAAAGTGGCCAATACTTTGGCCACCTGATGCAAGAACCAACTCACTGGAAAAGACACTGATGCTGGGAAAGATTGAGGACAGGAGGAGAAGGGAGCAACAGAGGATGAGATGGTTGGATGGCACCATCGACTTAATGGACATGAGTTTGAGCAAACTCTGGGAGACAGTGAAGGACAAGGAAGCCTGGTGGGCTGCAGTCCATGGGGTTGCAAAGAGTCAGACATGGCTTAGTGACTGAACAATAAGAAAAACACCCTTATTCAAAACTATCCAGTATAAAAGACCCTGATGCTGGGAAAGATTGAAGGCAGGAGGAGAAGGGGATGACAGAGGATGAGATGGTTGGATGGCATTACCAACTCGATGGACATGAGTTTGAGCAAGCTCCAGGAGTTGGTGAAGGACAGGGAAGCCTGGTGTGCTGCAGTCCATGGGGTCGCAAAGAGTCAGACACGACTCAGCAACTGAACTGAACTGAGTATAAAACACTCCAAAAGTAGAAAATTTAAAAGAATGAAATAAAAACACAAAAGCCATCATAATTTTCTGTTCCCACACCCTGGCAATTCATCTGGCATGCTCACTTTAGGGATGACTGCACTTTAGGGATGACTGCTACATGGACTCTGTCTCAGACTACAGACAAGAGGTGGGTCTGATGAAATGATTGCCTTGGGGGTGCTACATCTGCAAAGAATTAGGGGGACAGTAATAATACTCATAGCTAACATTTCCTTCCACAGCACCCACTGTGTACCTAAGCACTCTGTTCTAGGAATTCTCTATATACTGTTCTAAACCATCTCTATGTAGTATCCTAACAACACCATGAGATAGGTGCTCTTACCAGCCCCTTCTTACTGACAGGGAGAAGGTTCTAGGGGTGAGGAGAGGGGATAAGCAAAGTCATAGTAGGAGTAAGTTAAAAGGAAAGGAAGGAAGGAAAATAAGTCACCACAGTGACACAAGCCTGAGATGTTTCAGCCACGGCCAAGGCTGAAGTCACGAGGGGCTGGGTAGGTAAGAATTTGCAAGGCTTGACACCTCGTTTGATGTGAGAGAAAGGGGATGGGAGAAGATAAACAGCACTCTGATTTCAGGACTTCAAGGTTAGTGGGAAGGTGGTGATGCCAAGAAAAGGAACAAAGGGGCAGAGATGCTAGATTGGGGGTTCCACTGTTGGGGCTCAGGCAATGTTATTTTGTTACTAAGTGATTTAAATCCTCTGGGCCTTTATAAGCCCCTTTTGATAAGCATCTTAACAAACAGTCAAATACAAATAAAGGGGGAGTGAATGAGGAGAAAGACGACGAGGTGCCAAGCCCTGGATGCTGTGGAGTCAGAGCAGACTCAGGAAGGGGGGTGGGTGGGGAGTTCTCACGGAGCCAGCTTCCTTTACCATCCAGTGGGCTGCCCGAGATGTTGGCAAAGGCAGGGTGCAGCCACAGCAACAGGCGCAGCGAGAAGCAGCGCCAATAGTATCGTCAGTCCTCGGGGGAAGGGGAATCTTCACCCTGTTCAGGAAAAGGGGTCTCGAAGGCGACAAGAAGATAGACTACACTGTATTATAAGGAACATCCATATTTTCTTAACAGAATCTGTCCCAGGAGGAAACAATGCCACTGAAGATATCAAAATGGAGTTATAGCAAATAGAGGTGGATATTACAAAAAGAATCCCACAGGGCAGCCAGAGGAAAGCCCACACAACCTCTTCAGTCCCTCCCACCTGGAATGTTCCAGGATGCTATGACACCTTCTGGAGTACATACACACATACACACACACACGGAGGAAACCTCTGTGCACTGAGGAGTTATATTTATAATTCACCTGTTTACAAACACCTATTACTCTCAGGGTTATTAATTCTAAGTCCTTGGAGTATAAGCACCTCATTTCTATAACCCATCCTCCATTCTGCCATGTGGACAGAGACTTTATAAAAAGGCACTTGATGATAAAAACCAAGAAGTTTTCAACACAGAACTAACTGCCCAAGAGTCACCGAGCAGAAGAGAAGAAAACAGAGAAGGGAGCTCAGAGCACAGGGGCCGGAGGCCAGCACATCAGGCGACTGCCCTCGGGTAGACGTGTCATCCTGCTGTTTCTCAAGGCCTCTACACTGCTTCTCTTCATCCCACTGTCTCCTCTACCCTCCACCTCATTCACCTAGTTGACTCCTACTCTGCAGCTCTGCTCATTCCTCCACCCAGATCAGACTCTTCTGTGAGATGATCTCAGAGAAGTACTTTCCTCATCTGGGGAGTACTTGTCTCAGTTTATAAACGTACACTCATTAGAAGGACTGTTGATTAAAGTCTGTCTCCCCTCCAGAGAGATGGCTCACGATAGCAGGCACTGTGTCCGCCCATTCCTGTATCTTAGAAAAATGCCTAGCACAGAGTAGATGCTCAATAAAATATTTGTTGCCTGAATGAACAAATGAACAATCTAACCATCTCCACTCACCTACTTCTTGTTCCCCACTACTAACCTTTGTCACTTGCTGGCTCTACAATCTTGAACAAATGACTCAACATATGAAAAATGGGAATAAGAACACCTTCTTTGTAGGGCTGTTGCAAGGATACTTTTTCATAAAGTACATGACACATAACAGTCAATGTCAGCCCTATTACTATTATCCTCCTCAACTCAACACCACAGCCTTACCCAGGATTCCCACCGCTCCACTCCCAGTTTCTACAGGTTTGCCAAATCTTCTCTGCCAGCTGCCAACTACCAATATCTTAGGGCCATTGCCTCTAGTGACAATAAGAGAAGAGTACTGAAGTTTCACCATTGGATTTTGGGATTTTTATTAGATGCAAGCATAGTATCTGGCACATCGCATCACAGAGCACAAATAAATTTAAACTCAAGGGTGAAAAGGAAGAGGGTGGAAGAGAGCAATGGAAAGGAGATGAAGCAAGGTGAGCTGGAGAAGATAAGATGCTTTAACCAGAGACTCAGAGGCCTGGAGCCTACGCCAGGCTTCTCTTCAAGATTACATTACCTTGAACACACCCCTTCCCTTTGGGACCTACTTTTCCCATCCATACAGTAACAGGACTGGGAGAGATGACCTCTGAGACATTCTCCTGGTCTAAACTTTAATAATGATGTCTAAAAATTTTCAGGGTCAAAATGAGTGGTGTACAAGGAAACCAGAATTGAGAGACACATGTACCCCAATGTTCATTTCAGCACTGTTTACAATAGCTAGGACATGGAAGCAACCTAGATGTCCATCAGCAGATGAATGGATAAGGAAGTTGTGGTACATATACACAGTGGAATATTACTCAGCTATAAAAAAAGAACACATTTGAGTCAGTTCTAATGAGGTGGATGAAACTGGAGCCCATTATACACAGTGAAGCAGAAAGAGAAACACTAACGCAGTATAGTAATGCACATATATGGAATTTACAAAGATGGTAATGATGACCCTATATGCAAGACAGCAAAAAAGACACAGATGTAAAGAACAGACTTTTGGACTCAGTGGGAGAAGGCGAGGGTCAGATGATTTGAGAAAATAACATTGAAACATCTATATTCCCATATGTATAATAGATGACCAGCGCAAGTTCAATGCGTGAAGCAGGGCACACAAAGCCGGTGCTCTGGGACAACCCAGAAGGATGGGGTGGGGAGGGAGGTGGGAGGGGGGTTAAGGATGGGGGACACATGTGCACCCATGGGTGATTCATGTCGATGTATGGCAAAACCACCATAATACTGTAAAGCATTTAGCCTCCAATTAAAATAAGTTAATTAATTTTAAAAATGAGTGGTGTACAATCTAATCTTATTGGCACCTTCTGAATATCTAGTCTGACCAGTGTCCTCAACTAAAACATCCACTTTAATATCAAAGTGAATATCATCACTTCATGGCAAATAGATGGGGAAACAGTGGAAACAGAGGCTGACTTTATTGGGGGGGGCAGGGGCTCCAAAACCACTGCAGATGGTGATTGCAGCCATGGAATTAAAAGACTCTTACTCCTTAGGAAAGTTATGACCAACNTGGCTCAAACTCATGTCCATAGAGCTGGTGACGCCATCCAACCATCTCATCCTCTATTGCCCCCTTCTCCTCCTGACCTGAGTCTTTCCCAGCGTCAGAGTCTATTCTAGCGAGCTGGCTCTCGCTTGTGACTGCATGGCCATTGTTTACGGGTCCTCTGAAGCGTGCATCACAGCGGACGGCAAACTTACAGATTCCAAAGCCCAAGACTCGAGCTCACCTTTGACCTCCACTGACCGGCCACATGGCCAGAGGAGAGCTCCTTAGCTTCTCTGGTCCTGTTTCTATAAAATGGGTCCATTCAGTGCCAGCCCACAGAGCTATGACAGGAACTAACTGCAAGAATTTGTGTAAATCACCGAGCACCGTCCTGGCATGAAGGAGGCCTTTGGTGCATGGTGGCCACTGCTAGCTGAGTTCCTGCGGGCATCTTAGTCTGGAAGCTGTAGGAACTGGGGGACTCTGGGGGACTGGGAACTGGGTGGCTCCAGCTGCTGGACAACCAGGGAACCTGGAAGCAGAGCTAGCACAGGCCTACCTCCGGAGCTCAGAGCTCTGGGCTCCTCGGCTTCTGGAAGGCCTGCTCTGTGGCCTTGTTCTGCAGCCCAGGGAGCAGCATGTTTGGCGTCACTGTTCCCTGCTGTTGGACTTCCCCATTGGCTGAGACGGTAAAGAATCTGCCTGCAGTCCAGCTGGTTCAGGCTCCATGCCTGGGTCAGCAAGATCCCCTAGAGAAGGGAATGGCAACCCACTGCAGTATTCCTGCCTGGGAAGTCCCATGGGCAGAGGAGCCTGGCGGGCTACAGGCCGTGGTGTTGCAAGAGTCGGACCCGACCGAGCCACCAACACTTTTACATCCGTGCTGTTGTTCAGTAGCTAAGTCCTGTCCGACCCCATGGACTGTCGCCCCCCAGGCTCCTCTGTCCATGGGATTCTCCAGGCAAGAATACTGGAGTGGGTTGCCATTTCCTTCTCCAGGGAATCCTCCAGGCCCAGGGCTTGAACCCACATCTCCCACATTGGCAGGTGACTTCTTTACCTTATCATTAGTCAGGAGCTTGTTAAGGATGATTCCACAGCCAGGGTCACTTTCCTGCCTCCACCACAGGGTCCTCTGTGCCCAGCCCCCTGGCTCACAGGGTCAGTCGCTGGTGGTGGACAGGAGGCCCTGACAAGTCTGGCCTTGCCTCCTGCAGAAACTGGCCTCTCTGCTCGTGGACACCCCACCTTTCAGCTCTGTCTTCTCTGGACCTAGAGTAGGATCTGGCCTTACAGGCAGAAACTGGACACAGTGAGCAGGACCCAGAGCAAAAGGAAAAGGGGAGACTCCACACTCAAAAAGGATTCAGCATTTCAAGATAGTGACGGAGCATCAGAACAAAACTGGGCCCTTCTGGGGATGGCATCCTGTGCCATGAGGCCAGAGCTGTTTGGAGGCAAGAAATGTGTCTTGGGTCGAATTAAATAGATGTAATTCGGTGTGTTTATATGCATACGGATCCCAGTGAGCCTACTGTTTCACAGCAGGGTGATGCGTGAGCCTTAGGCCCACAGCTGCTGGTTGGGTTGAGCTCTCATCTAGTTTGGTGCCATTCAGCTGAGCACACAGTATAGCCTCTAGGAAAACCTGATGCTCAGGACACAGCCCAAAGGATTCAATCTGATTGGTTAGGGTGGACACCGGGCATTGGGGGTTTTAATCCTGCTTCCCCTCTGCCCCATTGAAGGGACTCTCAAGAGTCTTCTCCAGCACCACAGTTTGAAAGCATCAGTTCTTCAGTGTTTAGCCTTCTTTATGGTCCAACACACACATTCATACATGACTACTGGAAAAACCATAGCTTTGATTATACGAACTTTTGTTAGCAAAGTGATGTCTCTGCTTTTTAATATGCTGTCTAGGTTTGTCATGGTTTGGACTGCAAGGAGATCCAATCAGTCAGTCCTAAAGGAAATCAAACTCTGACTATTCATTGAAAGGACTGATCCTGAAGTTGAAGCTCCAATACTTTGGCCACCTGCTGCGAAGAGCCGACTCATTGGAAAAGACCCTGACCCTGGGAAAGATTGAAGGCAGGAGGAGATGGGGGAGACAGAGGACGAGATGGTTGGATGGCATCACCAACTCAAGAGACATAGATTTGAGCAAACTCTGGGAGATGGTGAAGGACAGGGAAGCCTGGAATTCTGCAGTCCGTGGGGCTGCCCAGAGTTAGACGTGACTTAGTGACTGAACAATAACCCCTCTGCTCAATGGGTGGACTCCATGTGAGTCAAGGTTGACGTCAACAGACCCAGTGAGATGGGGTCCACTATGAAGCATACCTTTCCTCTTCCCTTAGCAACAAAGACAGAATTAGGGGAGAAGGCAATGGCACCCCACTCCAGTACTCTTGCCTGGAAAATCCCATGGACGGAGGAGCCTGGTAGGCTGCAGTCCAAGGGGTCACTAAGAGTCAGACACAGCTGAACGACTTCAATTTCACTCTTCACTTTCATGCATTGGAGAAGGAAATGGCAACCCACTCCAGTAGGTTGCCTGGAGAATTCCAGGGTCGGGGGAGCCTTGTGGGCTGCCGTCTATGGTGTCGCACAGAATCAGACACGACTGAAGCGACTTAACAGCAACAGCAACAGGGTAAACATTATTACCTACTATGAGTAGTGGTTTTCTTCATTTCTCTTTTTAAAAGTTTTTATTTGAGTACAGTTGATTTATAATGCTATGTTAGTAGTAGTTTTAAGTTGAAGCAAAATACATATAATGTAACTTGTCCCATCTTAACCATTTTTAAGTGTGCATTTCAATGGCATTAATTGCTTTCACACTGTCATGTAACCATCACCACTTTTCACATCCAGAACTTCTTCATCCCACGAAACTGAAAATCCATGTTCCTTAAACACTGACACCCCATTGCCTCCTTGCCCAGCCCCTGGCAGGTACCATTCTACTTTCTATGTCTATGAATGTGATACTCCAGGTCCTTCATGGAAATGGAATCACACAGTATTTGTCTTTCTGTGGCCGGTTTAGTTCACTGAGCACAGTGTCCTCAAGTCTCCCCTTGTTGGAGCCCACGTTAGGACTTCCTTCCTTTTTAAGGCTAAATTCTATATCTCCCCTGTTTCGTCTAAGCTAGTCATCTGTCGATGGACATTTGGTTCGCTTCCACCATTTGACTACCGCAGACAAACATAATTTTTATAACAGTGAGGTTGGATCGTGACCCCCATTCACAGAGAGGAACACTGAGGCTGAGAGTGAGGGCAGCTTGTTCACACAAGCTGAGAGGCAGACTCCAACCCCAAGACTGTCTTCTCAAGGGCCCTTTTTCTCCATCTTTTCAGACTTGCTTTTATTCCTACCGAAGGATTTTCATTTTTTTTTAGCACAAAGATAAACAATGACTATTTACCCAATGAGCAGCTTAGTCGTGTTCCTCTTTCACGTCCAGCGGGTGAGCTGGTACTGGCAGGAGACTGGAGAGCACTCAGGTGCCCTCTTATTGGAGTCCTGTGGGCACCTGGCCACTTGGACCTGGGGGCTCGCTGGGCAGGTGAGTAGGCTGAGGAGCCTTGTGTTTCTCCAGGGCTCTGGTGAGGATGTGGGGAGGCCAGACACAGGGGAGGTGCCACAGCAGAGCTGGGGGCTACTGTGAGGATTCTTCTGCAATGGCCTTCATATTTTATTAACACCTTTCAAATGCAATGGGAAAGGCAGGGCCTGCGCCATCTAACCTGAGCCAATGAATATTAACAAGTGAGGCTGACATGGGTGATTTGATTCTCCCTGAGTACTGGTTTCCTCACCCTTAAACAGAGATCACACTGCCTGCCTGCGGGGCTCTTGGGAACATCAAGCTGATGCTGGAGTTTCAGCAGCCAAGATGACACAGTGCATGCTTGTTCCGTCACGTCAGTCGTGGCCAACTCTTTGCAACCCCGTGGACTATAGTGTACCAGGCTCCTCTGTCCATGAGATTCCCCAGGCCAGAACACTGGAGTGGGTTGCCATGCCCTCCTCCAGGGGACCTTCCCAACCCAGGGATCGAACCTGTGTCTCTTGCAGCTCCTTGTGCTGTGCCCCAGCCCGTACTGCCGCTCAGCCTACTTGTTCCACCCACAGGATCCCTTCTCACTCTTCAGGGCCTGGCTCCAATGCCACTGCCTCCCTAAAACATTCATTCCATTATCCCCTAAGTCAAAACAGGCCATCCCTTTCTTAGGAGCCACTGGCATGGTGCATATACCCTGTTTCAACTACTACCCTATGCTGCCAAATAGGAGATCATTTGATGACATGTCTTACATCACCCACTGTCTTGGTAAAGGTTCTCCAGTGAAAAAGAACTAGGGGGTCCTATAGAGCAAGATGAAGTAGAAGGAACTGGCTCACCCAGTTATAGAGGCTGGCAAGTCCAAAATCTACAGAGCCAGAGTCCAAGTTCCGAGGCTGTTGGTTGGTGTCAGGCAGAGAACGGGCAGCCTTTTGTTCCATTCAGGTCTTCAACTGATTGGATGAGGCCCACCCGCATCAGGGAGGGCCGTGTGCTTTACTCAGTCTATGTATATGAATGTTAATCTCCAAAAACACTCTTATAGAAACACCCGGAATAGCATTCACACAAATATCTGGGCACCTATGGCCCAGTTAAGGTGACACATTAAAAAATTAACAAGCATATAAACCAAAGGGAGCAGAACAGTGACCCTTCCTATGCTCGCTGTATTCCTCACAGCACCTAGCACAGGACCTGCCCAGAGCAGGGGCTCAGTGTTCGCTGAAAGGAAGAAGAGTGGCAGGCATTGCTTGCCACAGGCTTTTGTTTGCCCCAAGGATGCCACAGACCATCCCATCCAACTCCCCACAAGAGAAAGCAAAAGTGAGGAAAACTTTTTTTTTTTTTTTTAAGTACAGTTGATTTGCAATGTTATGGTAACCAGTTTTAAAAATCGGAAACCTGGCTGTATATCTTATTTTTTCTTTTATTTGTAAAATTTTCCAAGTCTCCAAAGTTGTACCATGAAGAATACCACACAACAAAGGTTTGGAATTTTTAAAAAATTAATATAGAAATAAAATTCCAAACATGAGCTGTCCAGCTAAAAAGAAGAGAAGTAATCTGCAAAGAGATTGAATAAAAACATAAGGGCCTGCGGAGAATTATTTATTGGGAGCTGACTCTGTGCAAAACTCTTATTTTAGGCATTGCCATGAAGTTATATAATTTCATCAACACTGAACAATGGGTGTGAACCCCATTTTACAGAAAAAGAAACAGGTCACAGAGGTTAAATGACTTGCTCAAGATCACACAGCTTGTGAGTGACAAAGCTGCAACAACGATGCTAATGATAATAACGTGTGTCCTAAGTGGCTTCGGTCATGTCTGACTCTGCGACCCCATGAACTGTAAGCCTGCCAGGCTCCTCTATCCATGGGATTTTCCTGGCAAGAGTACTGAAGTGGGTTACCAAGCCCTCTTCCAGGGGATCTTCCCAACCCAGGGATCAAACCCACATCTCCTACATCTCCTGCATTGCAAGTGGATTCTTTACCACTGAGCCACCTGGGAAGCCCCAATGATAATAACTAATATTTGAGAACACTAACTTTATGCCAAACTCTTGACATGGATTGTCCTGTTTAGTCCACGAAACCCCCGTGAGAAGGCATTATTACAATCCTCCAGTTACAAGTAAGTTAAAGCATAGGGAGGGGCGAAGTCTCAGGTTCAGAGCTTAGAGCTGCCCCTAGTCAGTGCCCCTGGTCACTGCCCTGCAGGGGACCCACCAGTCCGTGTCTGGCTCACACTGCCTCTCCAAAAGTGAACAGTGCACGGACTTCCAGTGGTTGTTCAGAGTCACAGGGACACCTGTGTGGACTAGGGGAACAAAGCTGGCCTGGTCAGTTTACTAAGGGAGCATCATTCTTGGCCTATACAGCAAAGACATGCCAGACACTCCATACAGCTGCTCCATTTTCACCACTGATTTTATTAGCTGTTCAGCTGGGGGCACTGGTGAAAGAAGACCAGACAGACTGTACCTGAGGAGCCTCAGACCAGCCGCAGGACTGTCTATACCCTGCAGGATGGGGGCTTCCCAGACAAACGCAGGGAGGGCTGGCTTCTTCTCCAGTGCTGGTGAGGGCGTCTCGGGAAGCCTCGGTCCTAGACTGTTTGTGTGTTTAGCTCTCTCGCCCTTCACAAGCCCGTCTCTCCAAGCACCTCTGTTCTCTCAGCACCGATGACAGCCCTTCTGTCAAGGGTACATTCCACCTCCTCGCTCCCAGGCCTCAGGGTCGTGCTGTGCCCCAGCCCGTACTGCCGCTCAGCCTACTTGTTCCACCCACAGGATCCCTTCTCACTCTTCAGGGCCTGGCTCCAATGCCACTGCCTCCCTAAAACATTCATTCCATTATCCCCTAAGTCAAAACAGGCCATCCCTTTCTTAGGAGCCACTGGCATGGTGCATATACCCTGTTTCAACTACTACCCTATGCTGCCAAATAGGAGATCATTTGATGACATGTCTTACATCACCCACTGTCTTGGTAAAGGTTCTCCAGTGAAAAAGAACTAGGGGGTCCTATAGAGCAAGATGAAGTAGAAGGAACTGGCTCACCCAGTTATAGAGGCTGGCAAGTCCAAAATCTACAGAGCCAGAGTCCAAGTTCCGAGGCTGTTGGTTGGTGTCAGGCAGAGAACGGGCAGCCTTTTGTTCCATTCAGGTCTTCAACTGATTGGATGAGGCCCACCCGCATCAGGGAGGGCCGTGTGCTTTACTCAGTCTATGTATATGAATGTTAATCTCCAAAAACACTCTTATAGAAACACCCGGAATAGCATTCACACAAATATCTGGGCACCTATGGCCCAGTTAAGGTGACACATTAAAAAATTAACAAGCATATAAACCAAAGGGAGCAGAACAGTGACCCTTCCTATGCTCGCTGTATTCCTCACAGCACCTAGCACAGGACCTGCCCAGAGCAGGGGCTCAGTGTTCGCTGAAAGGAAGAAGAGTGGCAGGCATTGCTTGCCACAGGCTTTTGTTTGCCCCAAGGATGCCACAGACCATCCCATCCAACTCCCCACAAGAGAAAGCAAAAGTGAGGAAAACAAATAACTCTTCCAAGTCACACAGACTACTTGGAAGCAGAGCCAAGCACTCTTAATATTCAATAATAATTCCTGGGCACTTTCTACACCCCGGGTGCTGTCCCAGTGCTAGGGGCCACAGCTGGGAAGGAAACAGACAAAACTCCCTTCCTTGATGAGGTGTACATTCTAGCATTTGGGGGCCGGTGGAGAGGAAGACAGAACAACAGACAAAAATCACATGAAACAAATCCCCCGGCAAAGGATTTTAAGTGTTATCAGTTCAGTTCAGTCGCTCAGTCGTGTCCAACTCTTTGCGACCCCACAAATTGCAGCACGCCAGGCCTCCCTGTCCATCACCAACTCCCAGAGTTCACTCAGACTCACGTGCATTGAGTCAGTGATGCCATCCAGCCATCTCATCCTCGGTCGTCCCCTTCTCCTCCTGCTCCCAATCCCTCCCAGCATCAGAGTCTTTTCCAATGAGTCAACTCTTCGTATGAGGTGGCCAAAGTACTGGAGTTTCAGCTTCAGCATCATTCCTTCCAAAGAAATCCCAGGGTTGATCTCCTTGCAGTCCAAGGGACTCTCAAGAGTCTTCTCCAACACCACAGTTTAAAAGCATCAATTCTTTGGCGCTCATCCTTCTTCACAGTCCAACTCTCACATCCATACATGACCACAGGAAAAACCATAGTCTAGGACCTTAGTCGGCAAAGTAATGTCTCTGTTTTTGAAAATACTATCTAGGTTGGTCATAACTTTTCTTCTAAGGAGTAAGCATCTTTTAATTTCATGGCTGCAGTCACCATCTGCCGTGATTTTGGAGCCCAAAAAGATAAAGTCTGACACTGTTTCCACTGTTTCCCCATCTATTTCCCATGAAGTGATAATAGAGAAATACAAAGTAGGGAAAGGGGACAGGCAAAGCTTGCGTGGGAGGGGGAGGCCAGGACAGGTGCCCAGCTCCACACTTCCTGTCTAGGGCTTTTCCTCTGTAGCACACCCCCTTTCTTAAAGGAAGACTCTTGCATTGAGGAGACCTCACCCAACTCCTGAAGGTGCAGTGAGACCGGCTCTAACTACCTCTCAGGTCTATGGTGAAAAAGGAGATAATAAATACAAAAGCACTTTATAAACTCTAAATAGAGGAACTGGCGATATGACTCTAGCTCTTTCTCTAAAGCCAGTTTGCAAGAGGCTTTAGAGAAAGAGGCTGGCCCGCGATCCCCGGCCCTGAGGATGCTTCTCTGGCCGAGTGCTAGGGCTTCCTGCTCCTCCAGGGGCCCAGTGGCACACCGGACCACCAGTCACACCTAGCAGTCACTTGGCACCCAGAGGGAAAAAAAAAAAATCCCAATAGAGGCCGCTGGCTCTGCAGATGTTTTCCATTTCATTCCACATTCCAACTCCAAAGCGTCTCTGCACACTTTCGGAGTCTTATTAATAACATTTTAAAATGTAGATTGCTGTCTAATCTTAGCTGTGTAATTAAAAAAATAATCTTGCTTCTCTCCCTCCCGGCAAGAAAGGGAACTATACCCCAGGGCTTCTGCAGCTAAGACTCACACCCTGCAGAAAAGCTAGCAGGAGCCTGGGTGGCAGGTGGGAGTTGGGGGGAATTGAAGCCAAGAAGGGAATCTAATCCTTGATTTTCAAGAAAATGGAAAAGGAAGTGAGGGATTTGCCCGAGGATATACAATGTATTTTGGTGGAGCCAGAACCAGAATTCCAGCTTCCTGCTTTCCAAGAGCCTCTGTCCATGGCCTCATGGGAGAGGAGAGGAAGCAGGCCACCGGGACGTTCCTGAACCTAGACAGCACATTAAAAAGCAAAGACGTCATTTTGTCAACAAAGGTCCGTCCAGTCAAAGTTATGGTTTTTCTAGTAGTCATGTATGGATGTGAAAGCTGGACCATAAAGAAGCCTGAGCACTGAAGAACTAATGCTTTCAAACTGTGGTGCTGGAGAAGACTCTTGAGAGTCCCTTGGACAGCAAGGAGATCAAACCAGTCAATCCTAAAGGACATCAATTCTGAATATTCATTGGAAGGACTGGTGCTGAAGCTGAAGTTCCAATACTTTGGCCACTTGATGCAAAGAGCTGACTCATTAGAAAAGACTCTGGTGCTGGAAAAGACTGAGGGTAGGAGGAGAAGGGGACAACAGAGGATGAGATGATTGGATGGCATCACCAACTCGATGGACGTGAGTTTGAGTAAGCTCCAGGAGTTGGTGATGGACAAGGAGGCCTGGTGTGCTGCAGTCCATGGGGTCACAAAGAGCTGGACACAACTTAGCAACTAAACAATAACAAGGAACTTGTACCTGTGTGATTGTCCGTGAGCAGCGCTCACTGCATCAGGACAAACAGCTACAGGTCTCAACTGTTGAAGGTGACTGTGGGAGCAAGGCTCAAAATTCTTACATTCACTTCAGACTCACAGAGCACCAGAGCAGCAAGGGTCCTCAAGGGCCTCAAATCCCACCCCAGCAGTGCTTCAGCCAGAAAAGTGCAGTCCAGTAAGCAAAGTGACCAACTTACTCAAGGTCACACAGTGGCTTAGAGGCAAAACAGGACTAGAACTCAGGTCATCCTGACTTCTAGCACATTCTCCTCACAGAGTCTTAGAAAAACCTCAGTCAATCTATCAAAGCTTTCATTGTCACCTGCATCAGTTAATTACCCGAGGCCTCCTGGGCTCCTTGGCAGAAAAGAACAGAGACCAGTGAGGCCTACACAGCCCCTCACTGCCTGCCTCCCTAGCATGGCTTCTTGGAAGACGCAAGGGCAAGGTAATGGAAAGACACACATCCCCACCCTTATCTCAGAGTTCTCCTCTCCCCACCTGGAACTGCCGTCCTGGCCCTGAACTTCGCCTTCAATTGCTGTCTCTTGCAAATGATCATCAGCAATTTCCATCTCTGTGAAGTTACCAAAAAAAAAAAAAAGAAGAAGAAGAAAAAAGGCCAAGCACTGCGCCCAGCTGTTGGTGAGGCTGAGTTTTCCACTGATGACGATGACTCACGGTGCCCAAGCTGGAGGCTGAGCTGGGAATGAGACTTGGGAGATCCGGCAGGGCCAAGGGAAAGCCGCAGTTCTCAAGCACGCCTGGGCCTGCAGAGAGGCGCTGCCTGGGTCCCTTGGGTGAATTCCCAGCACTAGACTGTGTGAACACAGCTCCCCCTGCAGGCCAACCTGAAGCCAGCAGGACCAGGAGCAGGAACAAACCATTACCTGGGGCCGGGGCATCTTGCAGAACTCACCGTGGCATCCAAACTGTTATGTTAGGAAACCAGGATTGCACCTCCGAAACCCCAAGAGATCCCACAATACTATTTGCATCCTTAGTTTTCAAAAAGAAACTGAACTATTAGTTAATAGGAGGCCCAGATTAAGATCTTCAAGCAGAGAGGTAGATGTTGCCCCCAAACTTTGGAAGGGCAAAAAATTCACCCAGGGGTAGGAGCACTGAGGGAAAGCAGCCTGTCCTGGGATGCCAGTCTGTGATCAACCGGCAAGAACACCTTGGGACCTGACCCTGGATGGTGCCTCAAATTTCTTCTAAACCCAGGGACTATCCCAGGTTCTTCAGCAGCATGTGTGTGTGCCTAGTTGCTCAGTTGTGTCTGACTCTTTGCAACCCCATGGACTGCAGCAGGTTNGCAAGAACACCTTGGGACCTGACCCTGGATGGTGCCTCAAATTTCTTCTAAACCCAGGGACTATCCCAGGTTCTTCAGCAGCATGTGTGTGTGCCTAGTTGCTCAGTTGTGTCTGACTCTTTGCAACCCCATGGACTGCAGCAGGTTTCTCCATCCAGGGGATTCTCCAGGCTAGAACACTGGAGAGGTGAGTGTCAAAGACCTTCTAGGGAGACTTCCCTGGCAGTCCAGTGGTTAAGACTCTGCACTTCCAATGCAGGGGACATGAGTTCAGTCCCTGGTGGGGAAACTAAGATCCCACATGCCACATGGCATTAAAAAAAAAATTTTTTTTAGACCTATTGGAGCCCTAAAAGAGCTGCACTCACAGATGGGGTTGTGGGGTGGGGTTCTCCCATCCCCACCTTGGAGGACCCTGCAAGAGGGAGACCTGAGAAGCAGGACAAGGTCAGAAAGAGTCTGTAGAAGTAACACCCACTCACTGTTGGTGCCCCGAGAACGTCCCACTTGCCTCAAGCAATGGCAGTAAGGAGCACCACCAGAAGAGGCCATAAGGAGGACCGTTATGATCAAGCACTTATCAGGAAAAGGAAGATAATCAGATGTGGAGTCCCAGTAATTTCAACAAAAGGGGCACTGCAAGTTACACTCCAATTGCTCACCTGGGGGTCCAAGGCCTCAAGGTGTGAAGAAGGGCCACCAGGCCAGATCCACAGAGGGACAGCCTGTCTTCCACTGTCCACATCTGATCTCTCCCACTCTGCTCCCTGAGCCCATCTGTCCCTCAGGCCCCAGAAGAAACACCCTTTTTACCAGTACCCCACCCACGAGCAAATTGCACCAATGTGACCCTTCTATAAAAACCCAAGCCAGTTTAAGATGACCTCGGGGACTGATACTAAGTCCCACCAGAAACGGTGAAGCTACAGTGCCTTCCCCAAGTGGCTGGCTTTTCCCGGGCCAGGGACTGGGAAAGGCATCTGCTGCACGGGGTGTTTCATTGCAGAGGATCAGCTCCAAGCAAATCAGCACAGCACTGTTACTATGGACCATCTGCCAGGACCCGGAAACAGCCCTGTTACATAAAGGGGCTGGTGTAATGAAATTTATTAAACTGGATTCTTCCTTCCTCCACAAAGGAGATGAAGCAATTAAAGTCTCTCTCATGAGAGGTGCTGCAGGGCAGTGAAAGGGCCATGGGCTCAAGACCCCTGGGTTCTCATCCTGGCCCTGTGTCCATGAGCTGTGGGACCATCTCCCCAGGCTTCCTCATATTTCAAGTAAGGATGGGAATGTCTCTTCTGGCATTAAAATTCCATGACTTACTGCTTTCACCAAAATGGCCAAAAAGTAAGCATACATTGATATGAATTTCGTACTGTAGAGTTTTCTGAAGAAGAGCGATGCCTTCATATTTGCAGACTAAATGAGAACAGTGCCGAGTGGAGCCCCTGGCCCAGGGGCTGGCTAGGGGAAGGTGTGCAGAAGAGAGACAGAGCGTGTAACCTTCTAGCACCAGGCAGGACAGGCCCAAGGGAGTCACACGTGATTCTTGGGAAGCGGTGCTGTCCGTGAGCCGCCACCTGTGCACGCATTGCCTTCACATGCAGGGTCTTACCTGATCCTCCTCGCAATGCCCTCCAGCTGACAAGGTGACATTGCCGACTCCATTTCACACTGAGCAAGGTAAGGCCAAGTAGCTAGGTGGGGTGAGGCCACGTCTCTTAACCTCTCTTCCTCACACATACAATGGAGAGGGAGCCTTGCTCGGCAAACTTTGTGTAAGGATTAAACAGACGATTTTGCAAAGCCCTGGCAAAAAGCCTGGCACACAGTGCATCCTTGGTAAACACGAATAACCATTCTCTACACCCTTCATCTCCTTGGGGAGGTGTGGGAGAAACCCAAAGCTGCTCATCCAATGATTCAAGATGGAAGGAAATGTGACGCGGTCCCCGGGGCCTGAGACAGCTCCCCAGGGGGCGAACCAGCGAGCCAGGTGACTCCAGTCCCCATCTGTTTTACCCTTTCTATTAGTCAGATGATTAGGGGAGAGGACCCCCTAAGAATCTGGAGTACCTCAAAATCAGCCACAGAGAAGAGGCCGGAGCAGAAAGCTGCCTATAAGAGCCGCTCCAAGGCAGGGCCTCCCTCCTTTGTTCATGTCTCAGCCCCTCCCCGAAACCTTCAGCCACTCCTCCCACTGCTCACAGCAAAGCCGGAATAGATCCATAGCTATATTCTTGAGGGGTTCCAGTCCCTTCTGATCCCGTCCGACCCTGTGGTAAGCAAACTACACCAGGGAGCACTTCCTACTGTTATACCTTTGTTTCCAGGATTTCTTCTGCCTGGCATGCCCTCCCCTGCCCTCAGCCTATTCAACAAGTATTTGTTGAATAGTAGAGTGAGGATGGAAGAAGGCAATGGCACCCCACTCCACAACTCTTGCCTGGAAAATCCCATGGACGGAGGAGCCTGGTGGGCTGCAGTCCACGGGGTCGCTAAGAGTCGGACACGACTGAGCGACTTCACTTTCACTTTCCACTTTCATGCATTGGAGAAGGAAATGGCAACCCACTCCAGTGTTCTTGCCTGGAGAGTCCCAGTGATGGCGGAGCCTGGTGGGCTGCCATCTGAGGTCGTACAGAGTTGGGCACAACTGAAGCGACTTAGCAGCAGCAGCAGCAGCAGCAGCAGCAGCAGAATGAGGACGTGAAGGAAGGGGTGTGCGAAGGAATGAATGACATGATGTTTCCCCCTTGAGGCAGCCAAACTAGGGATTATGTTTCTCATTTAACAGATGAGGATATTCAGGCCCAGAGAGGCTGAACGACTAGCCCAAGAGCGCCCGGGCAACGAGCAGCCAGATAGGACGTGACCCTGGCTCTTCCGGCCCTCCTGGCTGCATCAGGCTTCCTCCTGGGGTAGAGAGTCACTCTTAGATCAGGAAAAAGCTGACCCAAGATTCCTCAGAATGGGCCAGTTTCATCCTGGCCCACATCCGAGAGCACTTTAAGGCACTGGCTGTCACTATGATTATTGAGCATTCCCGTGAGACAGGCAAGGTCCCCAGAGGAAGGGCAAGCACAGTGCCCTCTGTCAAGAACCTAAAAATGATGCTGCAATTACAGCCCGGTCGCTTAATGCTCACTTTCAGAGAGCTCCTGGAACAAATCAATCCCCACCAGGAAAGAGGAGGCGGGTTCTCTGAATGGAAACTCAGCCCTCTTGCCAGGGGCCAAGGAGCCCTTCCCAGAAGCACCCTGTGAGCTCGCACAGGGTGCGCCCCCACCCCAGCCTCCCCTGGACAGACTGGGCAGCCATGGGCCCAAGGCAGGGTATGGCAGACATGCAGCAGCAGCCTGGGCCCTAGGCCTCACCGTCAGCCTCAAGGAGCTGAAGCTCGCTGGCCCTGGGAAGAGGGCAGGGCCTCGAGCCAAGTCATCCAATTTCGGGTGCCAGCCTCCAAAACTGGCATCTCTCCCACATCCAAAGCTCCAGGCGCCCAAGCAGCTAACTCTCACGGAGCCCTTTTCTCTGCCAGGGGAGAGCTGAGGAGAATAAACCAGACTGGCTCACTTCACCTAACCTGCTCACACCTGGTGAGGGGAGAGTGACGACAAATGAGTAAACAAGCCATATGTGGTTTCAGGGAGTGAAAACTGTTTGGGTGGAAGATAAAGGCAGGCAGAGTAGACTGCGTCTGAGATAGGCAAGTGGCCACCTCCGGCGTGGCGGACAGGGAGGGCCCCTGTGAGAGGTGACAGTGGGCAGAGGGCGATGGGCATCTGGCAGTTGCTACACAGGCAGGGCTCAGGGAGACGGCAGAGGGAACTGCTGGACAGGAAAGGCACCTGAGCTTTTCTCAATTGGCCTTCCACCACCAGGTGCCACCCCCGAACGTGCTCCACAAACACCTGCCCTTCACTGCTTCTCAGGACCCCTCTCCCCAGCAGCCCACCACCAGCTCTCTCTACAGAAGAGAAAAACCTATTTGTTTCTCCCTGCCCTCCAGCCTGGGGGAGTCACTTGCTATTTTCTGAGGGCAGTCAGTCACTTTGAAGGCAAAGGCTTCAGAGGCAAAGGAAAAGAAATGAGTCTGACCTTTGATATGAAACAGAGCATGCTTCCACTGTCTGCTTGGTTAATTAGCTGTGTTACTTTAGACAAGTCACTCAGCCTCTCCGAGCCTCAAATTCCTCACCTGGACTGCAGGGGAGATGAACCCCACCTCAGAGGGTTCTGGCAAGTATGGATGTGTACCCAGCAGAGCATGGGTACTGAGCATGTACCCAGAACATGATACGTGCTTGGCAAGATTGGTTCCCTGCCCGACTCTGACTCCCTGGGAAATTTTTTTAAGAGAATTTTTTTGTTCAACCAATTGTACTAACTTAGTGCAATGTGCAAGGGCCTGGGCCTGCAGATCTATTGGGTGTGGGGACTCTGAGATGACCGTTGATAAAGATTCCATCATGGCACAACCTGATAGGAGGACTGTGAACCGGAGGACAAATGGCGCAGGCAGGAGGGGAGCAGAGACAATGGACGCGTCCTTACTGAGGGTGGGAGGGCAGAGACCATTAAGACCAGACACTCGAAGAGGTCAAGACCGAGGCGGACAGTTAACTACGGCCCCCTTTCCTTCCCACTCCGCGTCACTGGTCCATGGCCTAGGTCTTTGTCTCCTGGTTCGTCCTGTGCGGCGGCCAGCGAGAAAACAAACCAATCTCAGTTCTTCTAACAAGCGAGGAGATCATCACGTGTTAACGCACGGTGAGACCTTAGGTATTGTTGCTGTTTAGTCACGACGTCACGTCTGACTCTTTTGTGACTCCATGGACTATAGCCCACCAGGCTCCTCTGTGCATGAGATTCCCAGGCAAGAATACTGGAGTGGGTTGCCACTGCCTTCTCCAGGAGATCTTCCCAACCCAGGGATCGAACCCAAGTCTCCTGCATTGCCAGTGGACTCTTTACCACTGAGCCACCAGGGAAGCCAGAGATCTTAGGTACCCTACTTCTCTCTCTGGGCCTGGGAGAGATCTCTGGGGTGCTTTCAGCTCTGACCTTGCTAATTCTAACTCTGGATGCTGGCTTTATCGGCTCGGCTCACCCCACAACTATCTGCCTGCCCACTGCTGCCATCTGGTGGCCACGTGGGACCAGCTGAACTCGGCTTTGGCCAGGCCCTCTGCAAGGCCCTTATAGAAAAGCACATACTTCAAAGGGTAAATTTTGCTTCTGCTGCAGCTGGACAGACACTGCACTCTTCTAGACCACGGATCAATGGGTATTCATTGCCAAACACAAAAACCAAAAATAAGGCCAAAGCTTCAAGTCTCTAGCAGAGATGGAACAGCTGCAGCTGAGAGCTTGGCTTCCCTGCCCAGAGAAAGGAAGTAACCTGCCCAAGGTCACACAGCTGCCAGCTCCCAGACCAGTGCTCACTTCTGCACTGGTGTTTTGCTTTCTTTTTTTATGCGGGGGGTGGGGTGTTCTTTTTTGTTTGGGTGGTGTTTTTTGGGGGGCGGGGCATGCTGCTCAGCATGTGGGATCTCAGTTTCCAAGCCAGGGATCGAGCTCAAGCCCCCCGCATCGGAAGCATGGAGCTTTAACCACTGGCCCACCAGGGGAGTCCCACCAGAGCACAATTCTGCTTTACCACAAGGCTTAGGGCTGGTGGGCACCCTGGAAACCAAAAGTAAGGTCAACCCAGGGTCAAGGAAATAAAACCTTTGGAAGGTGGCAAACAAAGCGTCAGGATTCCTCGCAAACCTCAAGAAATGGCAAACGAGGACATGTGAACATGTGAGTACTGCTTGCAGAAGTTCACTGGAAATAACAAACTGGAGACGGTCAGGGTGCCTCTTGCCCTTGGAGGACATCATTCAGGAGGATGTCTGCAGGTCTTCAGTAAACCAGCCTCCAGGCACCACCACAGCCCGGATCCTAGGCGAGGCAGACCACAGGAGGGTGACAGAGATGGAGGAAGACACATGGGTAGCATCACGTGTTTGCATGGGTTTCCCCCACCAGATGCTGCCCCTTGGGGTCTTGCTGTATCTTCTCTTCTCTACCTCCAGGCCTCTTGGCACCTGGCCAGAAGAGCTGGGTGAATGTGTACACAAGCAGATCCCTCAGATTCCTGCACAATCAGGAGAAACGTTCCACCTTCTGTGCGTGCGACTGATCACATTCTTAGCTCTGTCTATAGCCTTCTTCTTAACTCTATAATAAAGACCCGGGGGAGGTTTGGGGGGTTGGGGGGGAAACCTATGTGACTTAAAGTAGGTCCCTTGCCTTTTCTGGCCTCCATTATCTCACATACACATAACTGAGTTCTGCTCGATGGTCTTCAAAGTCCTCTTCAATCTAAAATTCTAGAATCTGAAATCAAATTGAGGCAAATCAAGGCCACTCTTCCTTCACCTGCAGAGCAGATAGGGCAAGTAGTCAAACATGCTTCCCTCTAGTGGTGTAACACTGTCACTACACCCTCTGGTCTCGGCCCTATCGCTCAACCCCATTCAGTCTCATCCCCAGCTCTGAATGGGAGAGATCTTACAGCTAGCCAGCTAAATCCAGGTAGAGGAGTGAAAGAGAAGCAAAGGACCCAGTCTCAAGGAATCAGCTGGTTCAGCTCTCAGCTGAATCAGCTCTCAGCTGGTTCCATGACAGTGAAGAAATTCTCCACTTTTAGGAATGAGTGTATCTTGAGCTCAAAGGACTGTTGTGACCTCCAATTCCCTTCTTCAGATGAGGAAACCAAGGCTCAGGGATGTGCAGAAAGGTCACAGAGTTTCCTCAGGCCACAAAGCTGACTCATGACTGAGCCAAAAATAAACCTGTGCTTTCCTGCCTCCTTCTACAATCTCTTGCCTCTTTTTCACGCGACCTCCCAAACGAGGCCCATGGAAGTGATGTCAAGGGCATATACACACAAGAATACACCACCAAAGGGGCCAGTTCCCTGCACTGAGGGACAAGAAAGTTTATTCACTGACATTTATGGGGGATATAATCAGGCTGAAAATTACATATTCAGCATAGAAAAAAACAAAAGAAAAGAAAATTCACCCATGCAAACATTCTTTTTGAAAAAAAAAAAAAAGTTGTAGTACAGTAACCTTGCAATCTACTCTTTTTACTTACCATATCATGAGCATATTCTTCTGTTATTAAATATGCTTCTAAAACATTCTATTTAGTGGGTATATATTCCAACATATGTTTGTACCATAATTTATTTAACCAAACCCCCTACAATTTCATTTGTTTCCATGTATTTGTTTTTGTCATTATAAATTAGGCTGCATTATAAATTGGTATTACACTTAATCTTCCAATGTATCCACAATAATTTCCTTAGGTCAGCTTTACTTTTTCTAATTTTATGGAATTTCAGAGCTGGGATGGCCTCTGGATATCCTGTCCATAACCTGCTATTGCTCAGATGGGAAGAAGGGGACCAGAGAGTTCTGTGTCTTACCAGAGGACAAAGAGAAAGCAGCAGAGCCAAGTCCCAAACCCTCCACACATTAACATGAGGCCTTCCCCAAGGATCTCACACACCTCTGTGGCCACACTGACCGCCCCTTCCCCTGAAGCCCTAGAACCCTCAGTGTCTGGGCCACTTCTCCGGCTCTTTGCCACGTTTTATAATTTTTCTACTATATATTTCATTTGTTCACCCAACTATAAAATTCCTGAAGGGCGTTCCGGATTTTACGTTTCCCTGTAGTCTATAGCGTACTGTTAATTTCATCTAGGTAAGCACTCCATTTGGAGAAGGCATGGCAACCCACTCCAATGTTCTTGCCTGGAGAACTCCATGGACAGAGAAGCCTGGTGGGCTACAGTTCATGGGGCTGCAAAGAGTCGGACACGACTGAGTGACTAACATACAAGCATTCCACTAATATCTGCTGAAGGGTCAAGGGTAACTAGGAATTTTCTTCCTTGCTGCTTGCGAGAATCACAGGCAAAAATTGGAAAAAGATGCTTTTTTGAAGAGTAAAAGAAATTTAGTTCATCGGTTAGAGCATTCTGAGATATGTGCTTCTTGGAGTCAGAGTAGCAGGTTTGGGGACAAAAGACACAGGTTCAAGTTTTCACTATGTCCAACTACGTGAACCAGGGCAGTAAAGTTAACTGACTAGGGACCTGTCTGGAAAGCAAGGATAATAACACCCACCTTGCCACCTTCCTATGAGAAAATGGAAGTGAAGGCACTTGACAGTGATAAAAGTGGTTGACGAGAGCTAGGACTACTGTTATGTTATTATAAAGTAATAATACGTTATAGGATTTATGGGGAAAGGAGTTGCTTCTATGAGTCCTGGGATGGCCTCCAGACCTGTGCTCCCGGAGCACCAGCTCCAGTTTCTACTCCACGTGCAAATCCATTAAAGGAACCTCTGGCTACACATTTCAGGTAAGAATTGGTGTTTTCTTGAGGCTAAACTTCATGTACAGAAGGAACTATTATGCCTAGTTTAGGTCGCTCGGTGTGTATAGTTCAATCACGCACATTTCCTGCTCATCTCTGCAGAGAAAGTAACAAGGTGTAAAGAGCACTAGACCCAGGCCAGGAGACCCCAGTTCTGTCCTCCCTCCTAGCTCACTCCCAGTGAGTCCACCTCTTCAGGCTTCAGTTTTGCCATCTCTAAGCTGAGAGAGTCAGACCAGATGAGATCTAAGTTCTCATCCATTCCTAACATGCTAAGGATTCTAGGATTAAAAAATAGTGGTTTAAACAAGAAGCAAAAACTATCCACTTCAAAAAGAGTCCTTTGGGTTCCGTTTGACTTTCAACCTTTGGGTTTTCAAAGTTCTAAAGCACAAACATCAAGAATTCCAACACCCCTGCTTTATATAGAGCCCATGAGGTCAGAACCTCCCTGAGGTCGGTTGAGGTTTCATGATATAAGGTCCCAAAGAAGACAGAGTAATATACACTATCACCCTATTCTGGAGGGATCTTGGCCCTCAAACAGAAAAATCAGCACTAAGTATATTTATACACTCAGTTTAGTGTGAATCAGTGGCTGGGCTTGGATTTCACTAACGCTTAGACATCAAATGCAATAAAATATTTCTCCATCTGTGACTCTTGAAGAAAGGAGAATGGCTAAGATCTGGTCCCTTCCACACGTGCCATGCAATTCCCCACTTTGAAGAAATGAAAGAATAAAAAAGATCTCAACAAAAAGGACATAACCAAGAACCAGGAAGATAATGAGGGGGGGTGGGGGCGGGGAATTACTGAAAAGTAGAATTGAATTTCCAGCCTCGATGCTGCCATAAATTCACGCTCTTGCCTCCCTGTTTCAGTTTTCTCATTTCCCAAGTGAGGAAGTTTCTCTTTCCATTTCTGATTCTTGAAAAGAGAAGGCTTCAGGACCTTTTAAGGTGACACTGAAGAGAGTGAAGAATGTCAAGAACTCTGTGCTGGGGCTCCCTTTTTCATTCCATAGCCTGCGTGAGACCGCAAGGCTGTTTGGGGACACTGCATGGCCCAAGGAACACTTCCAGCATCCCCAAGGCAACTGGGCTCTAAACATTCTAACCAATCCTATATTAAGGTTTGGATCTCATGTAAATCATTCTCCACGAAATTCTAACAAATCACCAGCAACCAGCACTTAGCATCTTTAAACACTGATCTTTCTGCACTCGCCAGCACAGTCCTGAGTCAACCTGTTACCTATCCAGAGACATTCAGATCCAGCCCCACAGAGACCTCTGCTGGAAAGAGAAGATACGGGGCATCTGACCTCCCGATCACTCCAGTTTCAAAGGACAGAGGGAGCTAAGGTGCACTGAACCGACGCAAGCCCAGTCCTGTGCTGGATGCTGGAAGCTTTGATGCACTATCTTATTTAATCCTCATCCAAGGTCAGCAAAATTTCCCTGCTTTCCTAGTGAGGAAATAAGCTCACAGAAATTAGGCTTATTCATTTGTCTGGCACGCACTGAGTACCTGCCTCGGATGTGCCAAGTTCTTTGCTAAGCACAGAGGACACAATGCTGAGCAAAACAGATGTGGCTCCTGTCCAGATGGAGCTTACAATCTAGTGGGTTGGAAATGAGTTAAAGAATCCTATAGAAAATAGCACAAAGGAGAAGTTTTAGTGCTTGAGAAGAGGGAAAAGTGATGAGTCAGGAATGTCAAGGGAAGGCCTCCCTGAGGACGTGATGATTAAGCTGAGGTCCAGCGGGCGGTGGGGGAGGGGGGGAATGGATTTAACTAAGTCAAAATGAAGAAGGAGAGCAGGGATAAGTGTGAAAAATAGTAATAAGATCAGTTGCAAAGGTACTATGATGGGACATACAGGACGCATTCCGGGTACCAGAGGAGAGGTCAGCTAGAGATCAAGGGTTTGCATGGTCAGAAACAGGGCTGGAAAGGCAGCCAGAGGGCAGACCATGCAGGGCCTGGCCACCACTAAGGACTTGTCTTTATCCTAAGAGCAACGGGAAGACGCTGGAACTTGACACATGGGCTTGAAAAGATCTTCCAACTGAGAGATGGGGAACAGTGGGTGAGAGGGACTGAATGAATGTGGGAAGATGAGGTCACCAGGCAGTGGCCGCTGTGGGACCCTGCAAGAGGTGACATGGCCTCAACTACGGGGTGGGGCGGGGGGTTGGTGATGGGGAGAGGTGGAGCTGCCACCACAGTCAGAAGCTGGCAGAGTCGAAAGTCACAGCCTGTCTCTTATACACATCTGGAGAGGGATGTTGCTAGCGGGGGGTTAGTTAGGGCTGACTCCTCTAACTAGGTTATGTGGTTAAGTGAAGTCGCTCAGTCGTGTCTGACTCTTTGCGACCCCATGGACTGTAGCCTATCAGGCTCCTCCGTCCATGGGATTTTCCAGGCAAGAGTGCTGGAATGGATTGTCATTTCCTTCTCCAGGGGACCTTCCTGACCCAGGAATCTGGGGGGTTGGTGATGGGGAGAGGTGGAGCTGCCACCACAGTCAGAAGCTGGCAGAGTCGAAAGTCACAGCTCAGCCTGTCTGACTCCAAAGCCAGGCTTCTCTCTACCTCACCATTTGTTCATTCATTCAGCAATTAGTTACTAATCCTTTACCCTGTGCCCAGGCCTGTGCCAGGTGCCGGGGATACAGCTGTGAACAAACGCTGCTCTCATGGAATTTACAGCCTAGATGTTAAATAAGAATGCAAATGAGACTCCCCTGCTGGTCCAGTGGTTAATGCAGGGGACATGGGTTCAATCCTTGGTCCAGGAAGAGCCCATATGCCACAGGGCAACTAAGCCCATGCGCCACAACTACTGAGCCTGCGCTCTAGAGTCTGGGAGCCACAACCAGACAAGCTACTACAACGTGAGTCCACGCCCCAAAACTAGAGAGTAGCCCCTGCTCGCCACAACCGGAGAAAACCCACACACAGCAGTGAAGACCCCGCACAGCCACACCATAACGAATAAGTGCTTTTTAAAAAAGGATGCAAATGGATGTATACAGCTACCAATTGGGGTGAAAGGGGAGGGTGATCAGAGATTTTAACGGGGAAAACGACCTGTAAGGCCATGACAATCCTATATTGATCATATCAGAGAGCTACATGCCTGCTGCATGTAAGTGAAAAACCTCAGAAAACTGCCTGTCAGAGCTGGATCTCAAGCAAGGCATCCCTAGCCAGTTCATGAGCCCTGTCTCCAGCCCTGCACAGACCCTGCTGAAATAGAAGCCTTTCTAAAAGCACCTGCTAATTCCTTAATATTATACTCACACACTCTAACCCCAGTCACCCCCACTTAGGTCTATGCAGCATTTTACAATTAGTTAGGACCATTCATGGGCTTCCCTGGTGGCTCAGCTGGTAAAGAATCCACCTGCAATGCAGGAGACCCCGTTTTGATTCCTGGGCTGGGAAGATCCCCTGAAGAAGGAATAAGCTATCCACTTCAGTATTCTTGGGCTTCCCTGGTGACTCAGAATAAAGAATCTGCCTGCAACGTGGGAGACCTGGGTTCGATCCCTGGTTTGTAAAGATCCCCTGGGGGAGAGCATGGCAACATACTCTAGTATTCTTGCCTGGAGAATTACTTGGACAGAGAAGCCTGGCAGGCTACTGTCCACGGGGTTGCAAAGAGGTGACACAACTGAGCCGCTTATGCACAGCACACAGCACAGCACCATTCAACAGACACTCATTTGAACCCTACGGCAGCTGCTTACAGAAGGGAGGTAGGTTTTAACACCCTGGCTTGAGAAATGAGGAAACTGAAGCCTAGACAGGTGAAGTGCCTTCATTAAGGTCACCAACTAAGAAGGCACCCAGATCTGCCATCCAGTTCTCACAGGAAGCACTTCAGGCCAGGAAATCATGAATCTCAGAGGAGACAGCTGCAGGTCGTCGAGCCCGGATAAAGTCACCCAGGAGTCCCATGAAGTTCCCAAGAACAGTGATCAGGGACATTAAGCAGCTTGGGAAAGGTTTCTAGAATGCAGCTCCACCAGCCTGAGACACAGGTACCTTGCCAACTTTCCCAGATTAGAACAGGTTCTCCTGGACTCTTTCCAAGTGCTTCTGACTAACGGAGAAAAGTATTTTTCCATCGCAAGCACTGCAGGCAGGCACCAGACTCCTGATGGGGGAGGGCAGAGACTGCATCCCAGAGTCCCATGCGCATGAACTGCAAAAGTTATCCTGGTACTATGTGACCTGCCCTCGCTCAGCATCTACTGCTGGGGGTGGCCGTCTTGGGCAGCGTTCCTTGATGGTGGCACCACTACCAGCTAGGGCTGGGTGTGCTGTGTTGCGGAGGCCGCCTCTGCATTGTAGGACACTTAGCAGCATCCCTGGCCTGTACCAACTAGAGGCCAGTAGCACCCCAACCCCAGATGTGACAACCAGACACATTCTGAAACCTTGCAAACATCCCCCAAGGTACAAAGTGGCCTGTGGCTGGAAGTCACTGGTATAGGGACTATCATGCCAGTAAGTACTCACACCAGTAAGGGGAGAGCATTGTCTACTTCCCCGCTCTCATACTAACTCAATCCAGACCACCTTACTGGGCAGATCCACGGTCACGGCCCATAAGCTGTTTTTAATCAATATCACACCCTAATGCCTTGCAGAATGAGACAAGAGGCAGCCTTCTGTGCTGATGTGACTGCAGGTAGGTCCCAGGAACCATTCTCCTTCGGAGCTTGCGAAAACAACTCGAATCAAATAACTCCTTGTTCCAATAATGAATTGCTTCTGACCCTCTAAGCAAATCTTGCTCCTGTTAACATGAGCAGCTAGGTCTCATTAAACTGGAGGCCCTGGCTGTTTTCTTTTCAATGACACTGTGCCAGGGCAAAGGCGTCCATGGCTGCTGGGGAAGAGGGTAAAACTGGTGAGTCAAACAGCAGGGGTCCCTCACCCACCCGAAACTCAGTGCGGCAACCAGGCCACTCCAACATCCCAGCTTCCAACCACTCTGCACTCTGGTGGGGGCGGGGAATTACTGAAAAGTAGAATTGAATTTCCAGCCTCGATGCTGCCATAAATTCACGCTCTTGCCTCCCTGTTTCAGTTTTCTCATTTCCCAAGTGAGGAAGTTTCTCTTTCCATTTCTGATTCTTGAAAAGAGAAGGCTTCAGGACCTTTTAAGGTGACACTGAAGAGAGTGAAGAATGTCAAGAACTCTGTGCTGGGGCTCCCTTTTTCATTCCATAGCCTGCGTGAGACCGCAAGGCTGTTTGGGGACACTGCATGGCCCAAGGAACACTTCCAGCATCCCCAAGGCAACTGGGCTCTAAACATTCTAACCAATCCTATATTAAGGTTTGGATCTCATGTAAATCATTCTCCACGAAATTCTAACAAATCACCAGCAACCAGCACTTAGCATCTTTAAACACTGATCTTTCTGCACTCGCCAGCACAGTCCTGAGTCAACCTGTTACCTATCCAGAGACATTCAGATCCAGCCCCACAGAGACCTCTGCTGGAAAGAGAAGATACGGGGCATCTGACCTCCCGATCACTCCAGTTTCAAAGGACAGAGGGAGCTAAGGTGCACTGAACCGACGCAAGCCCAGTCCTGTGCTGGATGCTGGAAGCTTTGATGCACTATCTTATTTAATCCTCATCCAAGGTCAGCAAAATTTCCCTGCTTTCCTAGTGAGGAAATAAGCTCACAGAAATTAGGCTTATTCATTTGTCTGGCACGCACTGAGTACCTGCCTCGGATGTGCCAAGTTCTTTGCTAAGCACAGAGGACACAATGCTGAGCAAAACAGATGTGGCTCCTGTCCAGATGGAGCTTACAATCTAGTGGGTTGGAAATGAGTTAAAGAATCCTATAGAAAATAGCACAAAGGAGAAGTTTTAGTGCTTGAGAAGAGGGAAAAGTGATGAGTCAGGAATGTCAAGGGAAGGCCTCCCTGAGGACGTGATGATTAAGCTGAGGTCCAGCGGGCGGTGGGGGAGGGGGGGGAATGGATTTAACTAAGTCAAAATGAAGAAGGAGAGCAGGGATAAGTGTGAAAAATAGTAATAAGATCAGTTGCAAAGGTACTATGATGGGACATACAGGACGCATTCCGGGTACCAGAGGAGAGGTCAGCTAGAGATCAAGGGTTTGCATGGTCAGAAACAGGGCTGGAAAGGCAGCCAGAGGGCAGACCATGCAGGGCCTGGCCACCACTAAGGACTTGTCTTTATCCTAAGAGCAACGGGAAGACGCTGGAACTTGACACATGGGCTTGAAAAGATCTTCCAACTGAGAGATGGGGAACAGTGGGTGAGAGGGACTGAATGAATGTGGGAAGATGAGGTCACCAGGCAGTGGCCGCTGTGGGACCCTGCAAGAGGTGACATGGCCTCAACTACGGGGTGGGGCGGGGGGGTTGGTGATGGGGAGAGGTGGAGCTGCCACCACAGTCAGAAGCTGGCAGAGTCGAAAGTCACAGCTCAGCCTGTCTGACTCCAAAGCCAGGCTTCTCTCTACCTCACCATTTGTTCATTCATTCAGCAATTAGTTACTAATCCTTTACCCTGTGCCCAGGCCTGTGCCAGGTGCCGGGGATACAGCTGTGAACAAACGCTGCTCTCATGGAATTTACAGCCTAGATGTTAAATAAGAATGCAAATGAGACTCCCCTGCTGGTCCAGTGGTTAATGCAGGGGACATGGGTTCAATCCTTGGTCCAGGAAGAGCCCATATGCCACAGGGCAACTAAGCCCATGCGCCACAACTACTGAGCCTGCGCTCTAGAGTCTGGGAGCCACAACCAGACAAGCTACTACAACGTGAGTCCACGCCCCAAAACTAGAGAGTAGCCCCTGCTCGCCACAACCGGAGAAAACCCACACACAGCAGTGAAGACCCCGCACAGCCACACCATAACGAATAAGTGCTTTTTAAAAAAGGATGCAAATGGATGTATACAGCTACCAATTGGGGTGAAAGGGGAGGGTGATCAGAGATTTTAACGGGGAAAACGACCTGTAAGGCCATGACAATCCTATATTGATCATATCAGAGAGCTACATGCCTGCTGCATGTAAGTGAAAAACCTCAGAAAACTGCCTGTCAGAGCTGGATCTCAAGCAAGGCATCCCTAGCCAGTTCATGAGCCCTGTCTCCAGCCCTGCACAGACCCTGCTGAAATAGAAGCCTTTCTAAAAGCACCTGCTAATTCCTTAATATTATACTCACACACTCTAACCCCAGTCACCCCCACTTAGGTCTATGCAGCATTTTACAATTAGTTAGGACCATTCATGGGCTTCCCTGGTGGCTCAGCTGGTAAAGAATCCACCTGCAATGCAGGAGACCCCGTTTTGATTCCTGGGCTGGGAAGATCCCCTGAAGAAGGAATAAGCTATCCACTTCAGTATTCTTGGGCTTCCCTGGTGACTCAGAATAAAGAATCTGCCTGCAACGTGGGAGACCTGGGTTCGATCCCTGGTTTGTAAAGATCCCCTGGGGGAGAGCATGGCAGCATACTCTAGTATTCTTGCCTGGAGAATTACTTGGACAGAGAAGCCTGGCAGGCTACTGTCCACGGGGTTGCAAAGAGGTGACACAACTGAGCCGCTTATGCACAGCACACAGCACAGCACCATTCAACAGACACTCATTTGAACCCTACGGCAGCTGCTTACAGAAGGGAGGTAGGTTTTAACACCCTGGCTTGAGAAATGAGGAAACTGAAGCCTAGACAGGTGAAGTGCCTTCATTAAGGTCACCAACTAAGAAGGCACCCAGATCTGCCATCCAGTTCTCACAGGAAGCACTTCAGGCCAGGAAATCATGAATCTCAGAGGAGACAGCTGCAGGTCGTCGAGCCCGGATAAAGTCACCCAGGAGTCCCATGAAGTTCCCAAGAACAGTGATCAGGGACATTAAGCAGCTTGGGAAAGGTTTCTAGAATGCAGCTCCACCAGCCTGAGACACAGGTACCTTGCCAACTTTCCCAGATTAGAACAGGTTCTCCTGGACTCTTTCCAAGTGCTTCTGACTAACGGAGAAAAGTATTTTTCCATCGCAAGCACTGCAGGCAGGCACCAGACTCCTGATGGGGGAGGGCAGAGACTGCATCCCAGAGTCCCATGCGCATGAACTGCAAAAGTTATCCTGGTACTATGTGACCTGCCCTCGCTCAGCATCTACTGCTGGGGGTGGCCGTCTTGGGCAGCGTTCCTTGATGGTGGCACCACTACCAGCTAGGGCTGGGTGTGCTGTGTTGCGGAGGCCGCCTCTGCATTGTAGGACACTTAGCAGCATCCCTGGCCTGTACCAACTAGAGGCCAGTAGCACCCCAACCCCAGATGTGACAACCAGACACATTCTGAAACCTTGCAAACATCCCCCAAGGTACAAAGTGGCCTGTGGCTGGAAGTCACTGGTATAGGGACTATCATGCCAGTAAGTACTCACACCAGTAAGGGGAGAGCATTGTCTACTTCCCCGCTCTCATACTAACTCAATCCAGACCACCTTACTGGGCAGATCCACGGTCACGGCCCATAAGCTGTTTTTAATCAATATCACACCCTAATGCCTTGCAGAATGAGACAAGAGGCAGCCTTCTGTGCTGATGTGACTGCAGGTAGGTCCCAGGAACCATTCTCCTTCGGAGCTTGCGAAAACAACTCGAATCAAATAACTCCTTGTTCCAATAATGAATTGCTTCTGACCCTCTAAGCAAATCTTGCTCCTGTTAACATGAGCAGCTAGGTCTCATTAAACTGGAGGCCCTGGCTGTTTTCTTTTCAATGACACTGTGCCAGGGCAAAGGCGTCCATGGCTGCTGGGGAAGAGGGTAAAACTGGTGAGTCAAACAGCAGGGGTCCCTCACCCACCCGAAACTCAGTGCGGCAACCAGGCCACTCCAACATCCCAGCTTCCAACCACTCTGCACTCAGGAGAAAGGGGAACGGGACAAAGCACACAAACAAGGGATCCGAATCAAGGTAACTAAACAGCTGAAACTTTACCCAGAGACCATGCTTTCAAGGGGCGGTAAGAACCTGAAGCTGAGCCCCACAGAGAAGCTGGGGTGACTCAGGCAGTGTCAGGGACGTGGGTTCAGCCTCCCACCCCGAGGGCCGTGCTGTTGGCCCAGATGTGGAGATCGGAATGAGTTCCAACGGTGCAAAGTCAGAATCAAAGCAGCAACGTCTCTATGCCTTTCTTTAGTCAGCTGCCTAACCAGCTAACAGGCTTACTGACAGACTCAACTAAACCCACTACCGCTTGGTAGTAAGTGTATCCTGCTGCTCTGCAATTCTTTGAAGACTGACTAAGCATGAAACGCCCACCTGTTAACATCCAGTGACTCACACTACTGCTAGTGTCTGTGCCCCTCTGCACGGTGACTTGGCTCCACTGATGCAATGAAATCGGACTCCAGGCCTGTCTCCCCACTGACAGTGGGCTCTTTGAGGGCAGGACTAAGACCAAGCACAAGGAATGGTACCTAAACAGATCCTCACCATCTGTGTGGTGGACGGATGGGTAAAACCTTCTATCTCTGCACTCTTCAGCCGGTCCACACATGGCAGGGACAGGGCATGCATGCATGCCAAGTGACTTCAATCACGAACAACTCTTTTCGACCTCATTAACTACAGCCCACTGGGCTTCTCTGTCCATGGGGTTCTCCAGGCAAGAATACTCAAGTGGGTAGCCGCTGCCTTCTCCAAGGGATCTTCCCAGCCCAGGGATTGAACCTGTGTCTCTTATGTCTCCTGCATCGGCAGGCAGGTTCTTTACCGCTAGCGCCACCTGGGAAGCCCCGACAGGGCATGACCCGTCTCCTCTGTTTCTTCAAGCTTAGCCCACTGCTCAAAAGGCTCCCAATAAACAATAACCGAATTCAAAGAGACAAACTGAAGCCTTCTGATCATGGACCTCTTAAGAGGTCAGGAATCCTCGCAGTCTACCCTGCCTCATTTGAGTATGTTTAGTCTCTTTTAACTAGAAGGTTTAATGCAGCCAATGAATACTTTCTTTGGGAGGCGGTGGAGATACAGATGTGAGCAAGGCTAATATGAGGATTCCTCTCACAGAACTCACTGTCAGGAGGAGAAGAGAAACAGTTAACAATTATACAAATAAGTAGCTACTATGCTCAAAGAGTCTCTTTAAGATAAATTTCTGTAGATGGTCCCAATCTTTAAGCAGTCTGAACTACTGTGAGGAAAGTCATGACTTGCCTCCAAATGAATGACATCATTAGAGGATCCTCTGAAAAAGTAAATGCAGAAAGTTTATTATACACCTTGGTTATACAGGCCTCTGTTTCAAAGCAATCTAAAAAAAAAAAATTTAAGAACCAATTAAAAGCATCATGGATGTAAATACTCCTAAGCCTATGTTTGTGTGTTCAAACATGTAGTATGTGTGACTAACCAAGGATAACTGAAGCGGACTTGAAAACCTACAAAAGTCAAAAGGCACTGGAATAAGTCATCAGGTATTTGGGGGTCTACAGATCGGCATGTCGCTAACAAGCAGGCCAAGAGCAGGCAAGGGGACTCCTGAGAACCCCTGAAGTTCAGAAGGCCTTGACACGATGACGGATCTCAAGAATCACAACCTGCCAGCCTGGGAAACTCTGTGTCAGTCAGCAACAGCTCTAGGAAGGTTGGGAAGAAGGGCAGCTATGAAAAAACAAACCCTGAGAACACAGTCAGGAATATGAAGACTAGGAAAGAAGAAATGCCCTAAGGGAGAGATGAGAAACAATGAGGATGAAGCAAGAAAAGATAAAGATGCCAAAAGCTGGATGGCCTGGCCGGTAAAGTAACGTCTGAGGGAACACGTGAGATATTCGAATCAATGCACAGAGTTTGTTAGGGTTAATAAAAATCCAAACCGAAACACCATGCCAGCTATGACTCAAAATAATGCTCCTGCCTCAATCTGAACATTTAACTTAACAGTTTCTGATGCCTTGAATTTAGACTCAGGTGGAAATGCAAATAGAGTCACTCCTTTAGCTATGAGAAGGCAAAGATCTTCCCAACAACCTGGACAAATTTCTGGGTGGTGCCTGTTCCCTCTCGAAACCTCATGGACCCTTAGAACCACAAGGAGTTAACCTAACCCAGCCTTACATTTTTGGATACAAATCTGTGATCCAGAAAGGTAAAGCCACATATCTGACTGACTGCAGAACTATTAATAGATCTCAGGTCCTCCCCTTCCCCGTCCTTCAAGCTTTTCATCAGTGAAAACCAACCTACCTACTCCTGCGCATTCATAGCTATTTGGACAGCTGTCCCCCAGCTGCTCTTCCCAACCACAAATTCCCTGCCGCTCTCTCACCTGTCTGAGCAACCAGGTGTGTCCACCCACTCCAGACAGCAGCGATCTTTTCATTCTGGAAACAACGTGCTTCTACTCTCTGGGGCAGAAGGAGGAAAGCAGCCTGGGAAGCCAGTTGCCCGTGTTTGTTGCTTCCCCAAACATACAGCTCTCCTGCATCTTTAAACAAACAGAAAGGAAAGAAAAGAGGTGAAGAAACAGTAGCCCGGAATGACGGAAAATAACCCGAGTCTGGGGGAAAAAAGTGGTTCAAAGAAGTTGTGTTATTCTTACCCTACAGTATTGAATAGGGCAAAGCAAGATACCAAATTCATGTATAGCATAATACATAAGACTTTTTTGTAATTCTATAAATAGGAAAAAAAGGCCAAATGTTCTTAACAGTTTGTCAAGGAACAGCAAAGTGAGTTTATTTTTTCATTAATTCATTCAACAAATATTTATTCAACATCCACCATGTGCAAGACATATGGTTCTCTGTTTTCTACATTTTTAAAATAAATGCTTACCTTTTGTTAGGAAAAATATATATTAGCTTTTCAAAATAACAGGTTAAAAGGCAAATTATTTAAAATTTAAACTTTATAAATATCTGATGATTTCACCACATGCCCTGTTCGGCGGAAAATATACAGTTATCGTATCACATTCGAATAGCACCTAAGCTCATTTGAACCTCACAATAATCCTGTGATATAAGCAGGAATGAGACTGACTGACACTGTGATTTAATAGAAAGAGAGCAAATTCAGAGTCAAGTGACTCCGGCTTCTATTCTTGGATCTGCTAACTAGTTATTGACCTTGGACAAACCACTTCCTCTCCAAACCTTAGTTTCACCAGCTGAAGACTGGAGGGGAAAGCTGATGGTGGAGAAGGGCACTGTAACTGATGTACAGGAGAGACTGGCGGGCGACTGTGGCAAACCAGAGGGCACATGGCTGTCCAGAGGGCATTCAAGTTCAACAAATCTTTAACTGGAAGTCAAACAAAAGGGGGCATGAGCCGCAGTCTGGCTTATGAACCTACAGTCTGTGACTCCTTGGATGCTCTCTCAGTGCTTCCCCAACCCTAACATGGAACACTGCACAGGACAGCACATGGTGCCCACAGGCGGCTAAGGAGCCAGAGTCACTTGACTCTGAAATTGCTCTTCTATTGAATCACAATGTCCGTCAGTCTTACTCCTGCTTATATCACAGGATTATTGTGAGGTTCAAATGAGATGTTTTGAAGACAAAAAAAAAAAAAAAAGCACAATGTATTGCAAAAACTTAGTAGAAAAACAAAGAGTATGGCTCCCTAAGAATTTTCATATTGATTATATGTTGCAATAATATTTTGGATATACTGGGTTAAGCAAAATAAATTATTAAAATTAATTCGCCTGTTTCTTTTTACTTTTTGCAATGCAGCTCACATTCTATTTCTCCTAGACAGCACTCTTCTGGAAGATAAATTAACCAAGGCTTGGAGACATTAAGTGACTTTCAAGATTGCGAGGCTTATTAGGGATCAAGCAGGACCAGAAGCCCAATTTTCCACTTCCACTGCATCCTGTGACCTCCCATAAAGGTTTACAGCATCGCTTGCCCTGGAGCAGCTAGCTGGGTCTATTCTCAAAAACCAATCAGAAGCCAAACAGTATCATTAAAGTATATGAGTCCAAGACTTGGGGTTTAAGTCCCAGATCTGCTGCTGGATCACTCTTTGACACTGGGCACCTCACTTCACGTTCTGGGTCTCTGTTTCATAGTCTAAAGTGTGTGCTTGGTCCCCCAGTCATGTCTGACTCTCTGCAACCCCATGGAGGGTAGCCCGCCAGGCTCCTCTGCCTACAGAATTTTCCAGGCAAGAATACTGGAGTGGGTTGCCATTTCCTTCTCCAGGGCATTTTCCCAACCCAGGGATTGAACTTGTGTCTCTTACATCTCCTGTACTGGCAGGGGGGTTCTTTACCACTAGGGCCCCCGGGGAAGCCCAAGTCTAAAATGAAGGACCATAAATCAGTGGAGTCTTTGTGGCACCCAGGTGACCTTGCAGCACTGACATACCGCAGTTCTATAGAGCAAATTTGGTCTGTTTCATGCCTAGAGAGAAGACAACCTCCCTGGACCTCACCAGGGTGTATTAAGTATGAGGATCCCTTACAAGAGGGAAGTGGAGCCCCTCGGCAAAGTCTCCACCCGTGAAAGGGACTGCTGAGCTACCAAGGTGCCACTGACAATGAGCCTGTGTCTGTCATAAGCCTTCATTTATCCTAGTAAGTCTAAACCATCTTTTTGCAAAGACAAACTGTCTTCCACATGCAGATCATTACGCTGTGCATCAGCAGGCAAAATTAAATTCTGCTGCAATGCCAAATAGTTACATAAGCTACAACTCCAGAGAGGGCTAGAGAGCACCGAACAAAATGCAGTGTGTCACAGCCTGAACTGGACCAGGAAAGAGGGATATTAATCTTGACCCTTTTAAGTCAGTTTCAAAATATCCAAAACCAATTCACCTTGTGCATATACTCTAAAAATCACTAACCTGCACACTTTAAAGGAGTGAATTTCATATATGAAGCACATCTCAATAAAAAATTCAACATCTGTGTTTTTAAAACACCATAACCAAAATACCCTCATAGGAAATAATAAATAGTTTTAGTGATATAAGATTTTTGAAGAAATCAATATTAACGCGCAATTAGAAGACTCTCTGGGTTTATATAATACTAGCCATTTCAAGTTAGACTAAAAGTTGAAGCCTCTTAGTCTATTCCTATTCTTGGAAAAGAATGCCTTCTCCCAGAGCTAGTGGGGACCACAAGGGATGAACTAGTCACTTTTCATCCCCTCTATAAAAGGGGAGGTGGGGGACCCCATGCCCAGAAGAGTCCCTTAGAGCTGGCATTCATCTCAGCTCACCCTTTTTAGCATATCTACAGATCTACCTAATATGAGCCAGAGGCTAAAAGCAGGTATTTCCTTCATTAGTTAGTTGCTTTTAATTCATTAAATATCAAATTATCTATAATTCAGAATTTATAAAGTGTTTAAACTCTCACATTATAGCTCTTGTGTTCTGGACACCCTAACAACTCCTCAAATTTGATGTTGAAGAATGCATGCCCCCACTATTTTACAGATACAGTGTACACATCTTTAATTTCCACATAAAACATTGAAAATACAATGTATGAAAGTCATTTCCCTTAGCTTAAAAAATGAAATGCATTCAACTCTAGGCAAGAGGCTTACGAACATAAATCTCTCATAGCTATAGTCTCCAGTCTACCTGCAGGAATCAGGGCAATCTGGGCTTTGAAAAAGATAAACTTTGAGAGAGATAACTTTCACTTTCAAGAAAATGCTGGGGCTTCCCTGGTGGTTCAGTGGTGAAGAATCCACCTGCCAATCCAGGAGACATGGGTTCAATCCCTGATCCAGGAAGATCCCATAAAAAAAAAAAAAAAAGCACAATGTATTGCAAAAACTTAGTAGAAAAACAAAGAGTATGGCTCCCTAAGAATTTTCATATTGATTATATGTTGCAATAATATTTTGGATATACTGGGTTAAGCAAAATAAATTATTAAAATTAATTCGCCTGTTTCTTTTTACTTTTTGCAATGCAGCTCACATTCTATTTCTCCTAGACAGCACTCTTCTGGAAGATAAATTAACCAAGGCTTGGAGACATTAAGTGACTTTCAAGATTGCGAGGCTTATTAGGGATCAAGCAGGACCAGAAGCCCAATTTTCCACTTCCACTGCATCCTGTGACCTCCCATAAAGGTTTACAGCATCGCTTGCCCTGGAGCAGCTAGCTGGGTCTATTCTCAAAAACCAATCAGAAGCCAAACAGTATCATTAAAGTATATGAGTCCAAGACTTGGGGTTTAAGTCCCAGATCTGCTGCTGGATCACTCTTTGACACTGGGCACCTCACTTCACGTTCTGGGTCTCTGTTTCATAGTCTAAAGTGTGTGCTTGGTCCCCCAGTCATGTCTGACTCTCTGCAACCCCATGGAGGGTAGCCCGCCAGGCTCCTCTGCCTACAGAATTTTCCAGGCAAGAATACTGGAGTGGGTTGCCATTTCCTTCTCCAGGGCATTTTCCCAACCCAGGGATTGAACTTGTGTCTCTTACATCTCCTGTACTGGCAGGGGGGTTCTTTACCACTAGGGCCCCCGGGGAAGCCCAAGTCTAAAATGAAGGACCATAAATCAGTGGAGTCTTTGTGGCACCCAGGTGACCTTGCAGCACTGACATACCGCAGTTCTATAGAGCAAATTTGGTCTGTTTCATGCCTAGAGAGAAGACAACCTCCCTGGACCTCACCAGGGTGTATTAAGTATGAGGATCCCTTACAAGAGGGAAGTGGAGCCCCTCGGCAAAGTCTCCACCCGTGAAAGGGACTGCTGAGCTACCAAGGTGCCACTGACAATGAGCCTGTGTCTGTCATAAGCCTTCATTTATCCTAGTAAGTCTAAACCATCTTTTTGCAAAGACAAACTGTCTTCCACATGCAGATCATTACGCTGTGCATCAGCAGGCAAAATTAAATTCTGCTGCAATGCCAAATAGTTACATAAGCTACAACTCCAGAGAGGGCTAGAGAGCACCGAACAAAATGCAGTGTGTCACAGCCTGAACTGGACCAGGAAAGAGGGATATTAATCTTGACCCTTTTAAGTCAGTTTCAAAATATCCAAAACCAATTCACCTTGTGCATATACTCTAAAAATCACTAACCTGCACACTTTAAAGGAGTGAATTTCATATATGAAGCACATCTCAATAAAAAATTCAACATCTGTGTTTTTAAAACACCATAACCAAAATACCCTCATAGGAAATAATAAATAGTTTTAGTGATATAAGATTTTTGAAGAAATCAATATTAACGCGCAATTAGAAGACTCTCTGGGTTTATATAATACTAGCCATTTCAAGTTAGACTAAAAGTTGAAGCCTCTTAGTCTATTCCTATTCTTGGAAAAGAATGCCTTCTCCCAGAGCTAGTGGGGACCACAAGGGATGAACTAGTCACTTTTCATCCCCTCTATAAAAGGGGAGGTGGGGGACCCCATGCCCAGAAGAGTCCCTTAGAGCTGGCATTCATTTCAGCTCACCCTTTTTAGCATATCTACAGATCTACCTAATATGAGCCAGAGGCTAAAAGCAGGTATTTCCTTCATTAGTTAGTTGCTTTTAATTCATTAAATATCAAATTATCTATAATTCAGAATTTATAAAGTGTTTAAACTCTCACATTATAGCTCTTGTGTTCTGGACACCCTAACAACTCCTCAAATTTGATGTTGAAGAATGCATGCCCCCACTATTTTACAGATACAGTGTACACATCTTTAATTTCCACATAAAACATTGAAAATACAATGTATGAAAGTCATTTCCCTTAGCTTAAAAAATGAAATGCATTCAACTCTAGGCAAGAGGCTTACGAACATAAATCTCTCATAGCTATAGTCTCCAGTCTACCTGCAGGAATCAGGGCAATCTGGGCTTTGAAAAAGATAAACTTTGAGAGAGATAACTTTCACTTTCAAGAAAATGCTGGGGCTTCCCTGGTGGTTCAGTGGTGAAGAATCCACCTGCCAATCCAGGAGACATGGGTTCAATCCCTGATCCAGGAAGATCCCATGTCACAGAGCAATTAAGCCCACAACTACTGAGCCTGTGCTCTAGAGCCTGGGAATTGCAACTGCTGAGCTCGCGTGCCACGACCAGGTGTGGTAAACGACTAGGGTGAAGCCCACGCGCCCTAGAGCATGTGCTCCGCAACAAGAGAAGCTGTCACAGTGGCTCTCGGACCACAACTAGAGAGGAGCTCCCACCTGCTGCAACTAGAGAGGAGCTCCCGCTTGCCGCAACTAGAGAAAAGCCTGTGCAGCTACAAAGAGCCAACGCAACCAAAAAAAATGCTGCATTGTCACCAGACAGTTTATACCGTATTGACTAAGTGTGTCAAATAGATGGATGGATGGATACATAGCCAAGACAGAGAGATATACATAGTGTGTGAGAGAAAAAGACTAGATAGAGAGTGAAAGCGAAAGTCACTCAGTCGTGTCCGACTCTTTGCAACCCCATGGACTATACAGTCCATGGAATTCTTCAGGCCAGAATACTGGAGTGGGAGGGGCAGATTAAAGAGATGGAATAGAGAGATCACCTAGAGAAATATATAAAAACATAAAATAAATTAGAAAACATACACACAACTAGACTTAGCAGTATATGGAGACCTTGGTTAGATATAAAGATGGAAGATAAAAATAGAAACATGTAGTTAAATAAAATGGAGAAGCTAAACAGAGAGAACAAACAGGGCAAGAGATAAAAGGAGTAGAAAGATACAGGGCTTCCCTGGTGACTCAGCTGGTAAAGAATCTGCCTGTAATGCAGGAGACCTGGGCTCAGTCCCTGGGTGGGGAAGATTCCCTAGAGAAGGGAACAGCTATCCATTCCAGTATTCTGGCCTGGAGAATTCCATGGACTAAACAAGATCGCAAAGAGTCTGACATTACTGAGTGACAAAGCAAAGCAAAAATATGCTAAGTTGAGACTAACTAAATAGCTAGAGAAGAGAAAGCTAGAGAACCTAGACAGCTTAGATAGTTATATATGGGTATGTGCTCAGTCACTCAGTCGTGTCTGACTCTTTGCAACCCCGTGGACTGTAGCCCGCCAGGCTTCTCTGTCCGTGAGATTCTCCGGGAAAAAATACTGGTGTGGGCACCCATTCTCTTCTCCAGGGGATCTTCCTGACCCAGGGATCAAACTCGGGCCTCCTGCATTGCTGGAAGACTATTCACTGACTGAGCCACCAGGGACGTTTAAAACAGTTACACTAGACATCAAAACAGATTAGATGACTAACAATACGTTGTACAGAAACTTACTGTTGGTTATACGACTTGACAATCACAGCTACTCTGAAAGATATTTTTATCCCTATTGTACGGCTGAGAAAACAAACTCAGAGGAAAGGAAGTGAGCCTCTATTTCACATGAGTGTTTTAATATGTATTATCATATGAAATTCTGAAAACTACCCCCAAAATATTTTATAGACAAGTCAATGGTCTCAGGAAGATAGAGTGACTTGCTAAGATCACATCAGCAGTGACATCATTATCCCGACTCCATTGTCTAGGCTGTTCCATCTGTATCCCAACAGCAACACTTGAGGCAGAAACACCCAGAATTCTGAATGGCATGTTACCTACCTGTCAGTGAAGCTGAGTGATCAGAGCCAGCAAGAACACATACTGCTTGAGAATTCTCTAGGCCTACCAAAAAAAAAAAGAAATTCTTTTGAAATCACATTTATAACAGAACAAATTGGGGAGAGAAGGGCCACAAGCAGTGACCCACCAGCACCTGGGGAGAAACTAAGCCAAAGCGTGAAGGTCTGAGTCAGCAGCTCTGGCCAAGATGAGTGGTGTGGTAGAGAGACTGGTGATATCCAGGAGGTCTTGCCTGGAGAATCCCAGGGATGGGGGAGCCTGGTGGGCTGCCGTCTATGGGGTCACATAGAGTCAGANCCTGGGGAGAAACTAAGCCAAAGCGTGAAGGTCTGAGTCAGCAGCTCTGGCCAAGATGAGTGGTGTGGTAGAGAGACTGGTGATATCCAGGAGGTCTTGCCTGGAGAATCCCAGGGATGGGGGAGCCTGGTGGGCTGCCGTCTATGGGGTCACATAGAGTCAGACACGACTGAAGTGACTTAGCAGCAGCAGCAGAACAAATAAGGAAATATTTTGAGGATAAAGGAGTCAATTTCCCACTATCAGAAAAGAGAAGGAAGGAACAGATATGAAAAGGTAGAAGGCTAGAATCGACCATTTGACACTGGATTGTAACTGAAGTCAGTGTAAACTCATGGTTTCTACAAAAGATAAACAAACACAGGTATACGTAGGTATAAACACAAGTGTGTGTCCCTGTATATTTCCTTGCTCTGTCCATGGACTGGGCCCAGAAGCAATGACATCTCTTATATTTAGCTGCTATCAAGTGCAGACACTGAGACACAAGTCCAGGCCTTCTAACAACACACAGACAGAACTAGAATTTGAACTTGCCTCCCATCTCAAATCCAGGCTCTTCCTCCCTAAATACACTGCTTTCAGTGATGAGGTATAACCCCAATCAACTCTGCTCAAAGCTGTGATTACCTGGTCTGGCATGCAGATATGCAGTCTTACTTCGTTACTTTCTTCTGACATTCGTTTAATTTACTCAGTTCAGTTCAGTCACTCAGTCATGTCTAACTATTTTGTGACCCCATGGACTGCAGCATGCCAGGTTTCCCTGTCCATCACCAATTCCTGGAGTTTGCTCAAACTCATGTCCATCAGTGATGCCATCCAACCATCTCATTCTCTGTCATCCCCTTCTCCTCCTGCCTTCAGTCTTTCCCAGCATCAGGGTCTTTTCAAATGAGTCAGTTCTTCACATCAGGTGGCCAAAGTATTAGAGTTTCAGCTACAGCATCAGTCCTTCCAGTGAATATTCAGGACTCTTTACCTTTAGGGTTGACTGTTTGGATCTCCCTGCAGTCCAAGGGACTCTCAAGAGTCTTCTCCAACACCACAGTTCAAAAGCATCAATTCTTTGGCACTCAGCTTTCTTCCTAGTCCAACTCTCACATCCATACATGACTACTCAAAAAATTGTAGCTTTGACTAGATGAACCTTTGTTGGCAAAGTAATGTCTCTGCTTTTGAATATGCTATCTAGGTTGGTCACAGCTTTTCTTCCACGGAGAAAGCGCCTTTTAATTTTATGGCTGCAATCACCATCTGCAGTGATTTTGGAGCCCAACTGTTTCCATTGTTTCCTTATCTATTTGCCATGAAGTGATGGGACCGGATGCCATGATCTTAGCTTTCTGAATGTTGAGTTTTAAGCCAGCTTTTTC
>SJYX01006908.1:84694-101489 GCA_006410675.1 Oreotragus oreotragus
TGATTTAGGTTATACTTGAATGGTCTAGTGGTTTTCCCTACTTTCTTCAATTTAAGTCTGAATTTTGCAGTAAGGAGTTCATGATCTGAGCCACAGTCAGCTCCGGGTCTCGTTTTTGCAGACTGTATAGAGCTTCTCCAGTGTCTTAAAATATCCCTCATGCCGTCAAGTATAGAATGAGAAAGGGACAAAGCAGATGTTTTTGCCACTTTCATCAGAGAGGACGCACTGGTCCCCTAGTGGCCAGGTTGGGAGAGGACTTGACTTCCAGGGTCCCAGCCCCAGAACTGATGGTGATGATGTAAAGATGGAGGGAAGATAAAGTGAAAGACTTTGAGGGCAGGAAGCTGATATCTCTGCTACTGTCTCATCAGAAAACTCCCCCAAATCACCTCTGAATCTAAGCTGTGCCCTGAGAAGATTCCCAACCAGGTTAAGTCAAGTCAAATAAAAATATTACTGATTCCTTTTAGATACAAAATCTGTACAAAAACAGAAAGTAGACACAGTCCCTGGCCTTAAAATGCTCATCATCTTTGGCATTTGGGAAAACATGTAAACAACTCATAACAATACAACACACTGTGCTGTCCCTGCAGAGAAAGAAAATGCCAGCGGAGGCGAGAAGAGGGAAGAGTCTTTCAGCTGCAGCTGAGCTAGGACCTGAAAAATTATCAGGATTTTTCCACGGAGAACAGAAAGGAAAAGGCATTCTGCACAGAGGTAATAGTCTGCCCACAAGCACAGAGGGATGAGAACACAGTGCATGCCCAGGGAGCAGGGAATACCTTGGTGAGACAGGAAAAATGTTTGGGAAGTGTGAGTTTATATTACAAATGCTTTCAATGTGAGGCAGACTCTCTGGCGTGTGTCCAGTGGTCCCTTCTCCTTCTCTGAGAGAACTCTCCCCAGCTCAACCCCTGGGCTTCAGAGGGCTAACCTTACCCCCGCAGCAGGGGGAAGCCTTGAGGACTAAATCAGATCAGGGACTTCCCTGGTGGTCCAGAGCCTGAGACTCCACACTCCAGTGCAGGAGGCCTGGGTTCGATCCCTGGTCAGGGACCTAGATCCCACATGCTACAACTAAAGATTCCACATGCTATAACTAAGACCAGGTAGAGCCAAATCAACAAATTAATATTTTTTTAAAGAGAGAGAGNTTTTTTTTTTTTTTGGTAGTGTTTTCAGAAAAAGTCCTTATTTTTTTGAGATGCAGGTAGAAATATTTACTGAAAAAAGTGGGGGAAGAAGAGGGCCTTAAAATTAAACACATAACTGTGTTTCTTTGTAACTTGACAAAAACGTACTCATGAGACCAGCGGTCACAGAATCTTGGTGGGCAAGGGGCAAGGAAACCAATGACAGGCAATTCTCTGGCTGGCCCTGCTAATTTCTAAGGGAATCTGCTTATAAAAGTATAATCACTACCATACAACTCAGTCACCACACTCCTGGGCATTTATCCCAGAGAAATGAAAATTTATGTTCACATAAAAACTTGTCCACAAATGTTTATAGCTTTATTCTTAATAGCTAAAAGCCAGAAACAGCCAAATGTGCTTCAGTGGGTAACTGGTTAAACAAACTGTGGTTGTTATAGACTGAACTGTATCCCCTGTAAATTCATATATTGAAGTCCTAAATTCCAATGTAACTGTATTTGGAGATAGGGCCTATAGGACGTGATGAAAGTTAAGTGGGTCATAGAGTGAGGCTTCTGAAAGAATTGGTGTCCTTTTAAAAAGAGAAAGATTCACCAGAGATCTCTCTCTCCACACGCGTGTATAGAGGAAAAACCATGTGAGGAGAGAGCAAGAAGGTAGCATCGGCAAGCCAGGGAGAGAAATGTCACTAGAAACCAACCCTCATCTTGATCTTGGACTTCCAGCCTCCTTAACTGTGAGAAAATATTCATAAACTCCTGTTGCTTAAGCCACCCACTCTGTGATATTTTGTTATGGCCACTCTAGCAAACTAATAGAGTTTAACTAACAGAGTATAACTAATACAGCTATACTATGGAATACTGAAGCCCCCTTGTGGCTCAGACGGTAGAGTCTGCCTGCAATGCAGGAGACCCGGGTTTGATCCCTGGGTTGGGAAGACCCCCTGGAGAAGGAAATGGCAACCCACTCCAGTAATCTTGCCTGGAAAATCCCATGGATGGAGGAGTCTGGCAGGTATGTTACAGTCCATGGGGTTGCAAAGAATCAGACACGACTGAGCGACTTCATTTTCGCTTTTTCATGGAATACAACTTAGCAATAACAAGGAACAAGTTATTGATACTCCCAGCTTGGATGAATCTCCATGGAATCATAAGCTGAGCAAAAATGCCAACCCCAAATGGCTATATACTGTATGATACCATTTTATAACATTCTTACAATGACATTATTATGGGAGAACAGAAGAGCTAAGAAGGGGGTGAGGGTAGGTAGAAAGTGGGTGATGCTATAAAAGAGCAATACAGGGGATCCTTGTGAAGGTACTGCTCTGTATCTTGACTGTGTCAAGACACCCCGGTTGAGCTATTACACTATAGTTTCACAAGATGTTATCACTGGGAGAAACTGGGCAAATAGTGTGTGTGATCTACTTCACTTCTTACAACTGCATGTGAATCTGTAAGTCTATCAAAATAAAAACCTTAATTTTTCAAAAAACTATCATCGACCCAAAGCCCCAGGTGACCACCATGTAGCACCAGACACTTGATCATTTCTACTCCTCTCCTGGTTCCAAGAGTGGACTCACCAACGCTTGGGCCTCGGCTGCCAGAGCCAGTTCAGGCTGTCCTTCAGCCCAGAAGAGTGGGAGCAGAAAGCAGAAAAATGAGCAAGAGAGAGAAAAAAGGGTCATGCCTCCTCCACTTTCCACCTCTGACCTCACACACCCTGCCAGCCCTATACCCATCACCCTCTTACAGCGCAGGAGACAAGCTCACTTGAAGCTTTTAAATTAATAAACATTAAAATCCACTAGAAAAGCAATGCAGCTCATGACAAAGAATATGGGTCTTGGAATCCAGCCTAGACTCTGATCCCAGCTCACCTTTTATTTCCCAACTCCCTGTGTAACCTCAGACAAGCTCTTTAGCTCTCTGGACCTCAGTTTCTTCATATGTAAGACATACAAACAATTATGTATAAAATAAAATAAGCAATAAGGATATATTATACAAGGAACATGGTCAGTATTTTCTAACGACCATAAATGGAATGTAATTTTTAAAAACTGTGAATCACTATGTTGTATACCTAACACTTATGTAATATTATAAAACAACTATATCTCAATTAAAAAAAAAAAAACTTAACTCACATTACTGCATGGCTATGAAGATTAATGAGTTACTAATTAAACGAAGGGAGCTTCCCTGATGGATTAGCGGTAAAGAATCCGCCTGCCAATGCAGGAGACACAAGAGATATGGGTTCCATCCCTAGGTCAGGATGATCCCCTGGAGAAGGAAATGGCTCCAGAAATGGCTCCCACTCCAGAATTCTTGCCTGGGCAATCCCATGGACAGAGGAGCCTGGCAGAGCTTCAGTCCATGGGTCTCAAAAAAGTTGGATGTGACTTAGCTACTGAACAACACCAAACAATTAAACCAAGAGAACCTAGCATCAAGCCTAGAACACAGTGAAAAGCTAGACCACCTCATTTCCTTCCTCCCTACCTGCTCAAGGCTCTCCCACATGACCTCTGCCTTACGTCCCCTCCTTTTAATCAGACTGGAGCACAACAGACACTCTGAATTACTCCTTAAAGTTTATTTCTTCCAAAGCTCCATGTCTCCTTATTAAATGCCCATTAAGAAAATAATAGCAAAATGATCACCTGTTGCAGCTAAAGCATGCCTCAGTCCAGCAGCAATACTAACAACCTTCTCTCTCAGGAGCTGTCAAAACAAAGAAAAGGATGGTGATCTCAGAACTATCCATCTACAAAGTGTTATGTAATTTATGCCCAAATACAATGCAGCATGGCCCTCATTATGTGTCTGATTAGTGTGGTGCTCCCAATTCCCAACATTTTCATTCACAAATGCCTCTATATGTATCCCTAAAAGGCAAAGTATTTTTCAAATACCATATCACAATGCCACTCAGGGCTAGGAGGCACCTGCAAGGTCATTCAGTCCAGGGGTTGGCAAAAGTTTTCCATAAAGGGCTAGATAGTGAAAATTTTAGACTCTGTCACACCACTATACTCTGCCATTGTAACATAAAAACATTCATAAATATATGAACAGGTGTGGTTGTGTTCCAATAAATCTTTATTTACCAAGGGGTCTAGTTTGCTGATCTCTGATCTAGTCCAATCCGCACTCAATGCTAGAAACCCTTTGACAACACCCCACCAAGGGTCATCTAATCTCTGCCCAAATACTTTCTTCCAGCAACATGGGCTCACCACCTCCCCAGGTGCCTGCCCATGTTTGCACGGTTCCATCTGTCTCCCTAGGTGGAACCAAAGCTAACTGGCTATTGCTTCTGACAAGGCTTTCCAAACATTTGAAGTCAGTTGTCACATCCTCTCTAAGACATCTTGCAGTGGCTTTAAAAATAGGTCCTCCGGGGGTGGGTGTGGGAGGCTCAAGACGGAGGGGATATACGTATACATAGAGCTGATTCATTTTGTTGTACAAAGGAAAACTAACATAACATTGCAAAGCCATTATACTCCAAAAAGTAAAATTTAAAAACAGGTCCTCAAATTCTTTTAGACTCCTCCCTTCAAGATATGCAGCTTAATTTCCCTCACTTTCACTGTAGGCTGGTCTTAGTGACTTGCTTCTACTGAATGGGATAAGGAAGTGTTGAGTGACTCAGAGACTAGACGATAAAAGGCACTGAAGCCTCTTGCTTGACCAAAGGCAGCGAAGTTTTCTTTCTCTCTCATCACTTTTCAGTTCAGTTCAGTCGTTCAGTCGTTCAGTCGTGTCCAACTCTTTGCAGCCCCATGAACCGCAGCACGCCAGGCCTCCCTGTCCATCACCAACTCCTGGAGTCCACCCAAACCCATGTCCATTGTGTTGGTGATGCCATCCAACCATCTCATCCTCTGTCGTCCCCTTCTCCTCCTGCCTTTCCCAGCATCAAGATCTTTTCCATGAGTCAGCTCTTCATATCAGGTAGCCAAAGTATTGGAGTTTCAGCTTCAACATCAGTCCTTCCAATGAACACCCAGGACTGATCTCCTTCAGGACTGACTGGTTGGATCTCCTTGCAGTCCAAGGGACTCTCAAGAGTCTTCTCCAACACCACAGTTCAAAAGCATCAATTCTTCGGCACTCAGCCTTCTTTATAGTCCAACTCTCACATCCATACATGACCACTGGAAAAACCATAGCCTTGACTAGACAGACCTTTGTTGACAAAATGATGTCTATGCTTTTGAATATGCTCTCTAGGTTGGTCATAACTTTCCTTGCGAGGAGTAAGCGTCTTTTAATTTCATGGCTGCAATCACCATCTACAGTGATTTTGGAGCCAGAAAAATAAAGTCAGCCACTGTTTCATCACTTTTAGGGGAAGCCATATCACGTCTGAACAGTCCTACAGAAAGGGCCATATGACAAGGAACTAGTCTCCTGCCCATAAGAAAGCAGAAGGAGGAACCACCAGCCCAGTCAAGCCTCCAGCAGACCTCCAGCAGCCTGACTGACATCTTGACTGCAGCCTCATGAGACCAGCTAAGCTGTTCCCAGATCCCTGACCCTCCAAACTGTGAGACAATAAATGCTTGCTGTTGTAAGCTGCTAAATTTCAGGGGATGTTTATTACACAGCTATACATAACACATACATATCTTTTCTTTAGGCCAAACATCCCCAATTCTATCAGCTATCATCGAGTTTCCAATTCCCTCCCTCTCTTGTTTTCTCTCCTCTACGCTCTGGTTACCCAGACTCTCTCTTTTAAGGGACTGTATATGCACAATCACAGCCCCTGTGGGGCTTTACCATATTTGCGTATTTAGGTCCACAGTGTCTTTTTAAAGGAGGCCTGGCATGCCACAGTCCATGGAGTCACAAAGAGTCAGACACGACTTAGTGAACAACAACAGTGTCTTTCTAAACTTGAGAGTCCTCAAAGGCAGGGTCTGAGTCTTATTCACCTCAGTGCCCAGAGCCGAAGAACCAAACCCACACCAGGACACACCACCGCTGACGTAGTGTGAGCAGCACAAAGAAGGACAGGGCTCTGGACTCCCTTCCTCTGTAGACTACACTTCTGTTAATTCAGCCCATAATCACATTAGCTTCTGCTGCTGCTGCTGCTGCTAAGTTGCTTCAGTTGTGTCCGACTCTGTGTGACCCCATAGACGGCAGCCCGCCAGGCTCCCCTGTCCCTGGGATTCTCCAGGCAAGAACACTGGAGTGGGTTGCCATTTCCTTCTTCAGTGCATGAAAGTGAAAAGTGAAAGTGAAGTTGCTCAGTCGTGTCTGACTTAGCAACCCTGTGGACTGCAGCCTACCAGGCTCCTCCATCCATAGGATTTTCCAGGCAAGAGTACCGGAGTGGGGTGCCATTGCCTTCTCTGACATTAGCTTCAGGGAAGATCAAATCTTACTGTCTGCAGAATTTGAAAACACTACCTTTAAATTTAAAAAAAAAATTTTTTTTTTTCTTTTCAAAGGTAAATAAGGGGCTTTACATGTGGATTCAGTCTCTTCAAAACAACTTATCTCCAATCCTTCCTCTCCACCTCACTGCTGCTGCTTTAGCTTGGGGCAGGATTATTGCTCATGTGGATTATTAGCAAGAGCTTTCTCGCTGAGGAACCTTCCTTCACTCCACGCCCGCACACTTCCCCACGTGGCCCCTCTCTAACTCACCGTTCTTTCCGTTTGTCAGACACTACCAGTCCACTGCCCACGGGCGCTTCTGCTACTTTCCTACATCACAATCATACTGAGTTGCTTGCAGCATCTCTAAAACTCCGTTTTAAGCCTGTTTTATCCTTCTTTTTGCAATGTGCTTCTTTTGTACCTACTCTGCACATCCTCCTATCCTACACCAGGACAATTTTTACTCAACTTTCAAAACTCAGCATAGGTCTGTTCTCACCCTACCTTCCCCTAGAAAGAGTTCAACACTCCCTTTTGGAGGCTCCACAAGTATCTATCATAGTTCTAACATGGTAATGCATCTACGTGTTTCTATATCAACATGTACTACTAAACTACAAAGTCCTTGAATGTCAGGATTTGGTCTTACTCTCCTTTGTCTCTCCTTCCTAAATACAGCACCTTCACACAATAGTTGCTATTAAATAAATGAATGAGTTTCTCTTACACTTCACTTTAGCACATTTCTCCCATTGTTTTGTAAGATACGCATGTCAAAATGTTTTTACCTTCTTATTTTGTCATCCAACATATTTTAACCTTTGTTCCTCTGTCTTCTTTCATCATGTGACTCAAGCTAAATTAATTACAACTTTTACATAGGTTCTTAAAAACTCATCTATTTGCAACTATTAATAGAAGCTGGAACACTCCTTACAACAGGGACTACACAGTCTAGAATTCCATGTATACCATACGCTATACAGACTGAGTGTCCTCGTTGAAAAGTCATATGTTGAGACCTAATCCCCAGCATGATAGTATCTGGAGGTGAGGCCTTTGGAAGGTGATTAGGTCATGAGAGCAGAGCCCTTATGAATGAAATTAATGCCCTTATAAAAGATGTGCTTTCCCCCTTCTCACGTTTAAGGACACACCAAAAACACGGCTGTCTATGGACCAGAAAGTGAGCCCTCACCAAACACCAAATCTGCTGGTGCCTTGATTTTGGACTTCTCAGCCTCCAGAGCTGTGAAAAATAAATGTTTGCTGTTTAAGCCACCCACTGTATGATATTTTTGTTAGAATAGCCCAAAGGGACTAAAACACCATGGAAACCATGACCCCAAATAATATTCCCCCAATACCAGCCAATTAGAATTCAAGTGATAGCCACAGACCCAAGCTCTATCCAATGAAAACAGATCCCATTCTTAGTCACAGTTTAAGAAAATTAGGTATGAATGGAGCAGCTTAGGTGAAACTCATTTTAGATTCCAATATAATTTCTCTAAAAATTTGCTTCCATATCTTCAGAAAAATGTGTACATTTAAGTACAATGCAGTGAAAAGAGCTCTGAACTAAAACCAGGAGTCCTAATACTTGTGCCATCCAATACGGTAGCCTCTAACTACATGTGGCTGTTGAACACTTAAAAGGTGATTATACTGAACCGAGATATACTCTAAAGAAAATCGACACCACAAAAAGAGTCTTCATATAAGTTAAAGAATATAAAATGTCTCATTAATAAAGTTTTATATTGATGATACATAAAATGAAATAATCATAGTTTGGATACATGAGACTAGTTTAAAAGTTATTAAAATTAATTTAATTTCATCCAACTTAAAAAAAATCATATGCAATGAAAGAAACCACACACAAAAGGCTACATATTATATGATTCCATGTATATGCAATGCCCATAAGAACTGATGCTTTCAAACTGTGGTGCTGGCGAAGACTCCTGAGAGTCCCTTGGGCAGCAAGGAGATCAAACCAGTCAATCCGAAAGGAAATCAACCCTGAATATTTGCTGGAAGGACTGAGGCTGAAGCTCCAAGACTCTGGCCACCTGATGTGAAGAGCCAACTCACTGGAAAAGATTTTGAGGCTGGAAAAAATTGAGGGCAAGAGGAAAAGGGGGTGACGGAGGATAAGAGGGTTGGATGGCATCCCTGTCTCAATGGAAATGAGTTTGAGCAAACTCAGGCACAGAGTGAAAGAGGGAGAGAAGCCTGGCACGCTGCAGTTCATGGGGTCGCAAAGAGTCAGACATGACTGAGCGACTGAACAACAAGAGCAGCAACAACAAGGAGCTGTTGAGAGGTGAAAATGCGAGTTGACGGCTACTGGGCCTTCAGTTTCTTTCGTGATTATAAAAATGGTCTAAAAGTAGATGATGGTGATGCCTGCACGTCTCTGTGAATATGCTAAAAACCACTGAAACATACATAATTTATTTATGTTTTTATTTTTACCTTTTGGCTGCACCATGCAGCACGTGAGAGCTTAATACCCCAACCAGGGATCGAACCTGCCCCCTCCTCCACCCCCCTGCCTTGGAAGCATGGAGTCTTAACCACTGGACCACCAGGGAAGTCCTGAAACACATTTTTTAAATAGTGCTCCTAGAAAATTTTAAGCTACATATGTGGCTCACGTTACATTTCCACTGGCCAGCACTGACCTATGCCATCTGCCTCCTTTAGTGTCCTTAGGGAAGTCACTTCCAATCGGACCTATATCTGATACAGTTTCCACTATTATAACTTTTAGAATTTTAAGATGTCATTGATGTCATTATAAGATATATTAGTTTCATTCTTTTACTTCACAAGAAATTATAACATGTAGCAGAGGCTTTTCACTTAGAGCGTTCATCCCTCCAATCTAATTTTCCCAGGAGAACCTAAGTTTGCCAACATACATTCTAACTACCCCCATGAGTTTTCAAGGACCCTGCCAGCCTTTCAGTCTAGAGCGGGGGATAACTGTGATACCTGGAGACCCTTTACCAGGACATAGGCAAGCTCAATATCAAATGCCGTCCTTACCTCGATGGCCTGGGGGATCACACATCTTCGAGGCCCATGAGGAACTCCCAGCTGGCCAAAGGAGTTGGATCCACATGATAGAACTTGACCATTTTCTGCAAAACACAAATACTTGAATTGCAGATCTAAGAAGTAAGATATCTAAAGTCCAGTGGGTAAATTCTGCAGGATGATAACAGCAAAAGGAATGAGAAGCACCAATGCTTCAGCCCATTCAATCCATTGTTTCTGCTGTTTCCCTAGGAATAAAAAGACTGGGCACTGGGCTGAGCACTTCACACAGACTGCCCACTCCACACCTGATTAATGACAGGTTAACCATGAAGAACGCTTAGCTGTGTACCTCGTATTGAGATGCAGGATACTTACCTCCCACTTTTCACATTTCTGTGGAACAGAATTTCCATTACTTTAATATGTGCTGTGCTTAGTCGCTCAGTTGTGTCTGACTCTTTGTAACCCCATGGACTATAGCCCATCAGGCTCTTCTGTCTGTGAGGATTCTCCAGGCTAGAACACTGGAGTGGGTTGCCATGCCCTCCTCCAGGGGATCTTCCCAACCCAGGGATCAAACCCAAGTCTCCCGCATTGCAGGTGGATTCTTTACTACCTGAGCCACCAGGGAAGCCCAAGAATACTGGAGTGGATAGCCTATCGCTTCTCCAGGATCTTCCCGACCCAGGAATCAAACCAGGGTCTCCTGCATTGCAGGCGGATTCTTTACCAGCTGAGCCACCAGGGAAGCCCCTACTTTAATATACTTAAGTCTTTTCCCTGCCCTTCTCCATTTGCACTGCTTTCTGAAGGGATAACCCAGCCACTTGGTGGATTTGAGAGAAGAAACAGGACATGGATGGCTTAGCACCTTCCTCTCAGGCACCCTGGGCTGACACACAGTAGGGTCTCCCCTGTTAAAGTTTAGGGGGCAGGCTTGGATTAGAGGAGTGTCAGCAGAACCTCTTGGTGTGACAGTCAACCCCATCCTCCAACTTAGCTTGTATCAGTAAAAAGCTAATCATTTGCTCTCCACCTGTCTGAGCATCTGAGTCTGTCTCACAAGTGGTCCTGAAAAGCAAGAAACAGTGGTATCTACTGACTCCCTACAGCTCTGACTCAGGCCCACACTCTTAAGTATTTCATAAATGAGAGCTATTGTTTGTGTGTGCTCAGCTGCTCAGTCGTGTCTGACTCTTTGCGGCCCCATGGACTAGCCTACCAGGCTCCTCTGCCCATGTAATTCTCCAGGGAAGAATACTGCAGTAGCTTGCCATTTCCTTCTCCAGGGGATCTTCCCAACCCAGGGACTGAACTCAGGTCTCTTGCGTCTCCACATTGGCAGGCAGGTTCTTTACCACTAGCAACTGTTTAGATTCTAATAATTAGCCTCCAGATTTTCCAGCCCAACCTTCTTTACTGTTAAAACTCTCCTTGCAAAATGCACCCCACAACTTGCCTTGACAACTAGAAAGAACATGTGTGTGTGTGTGTTAATATTTATTTGGCTGTACCCCATCTTAGCTGTGGCACGTGGGATCTTTAGCTGTATCATGTGAACTCTTACTTGCAGCACATGGGATCTAGTTCCCTGACCAGGGATTAAACCCGGACCCCCTGCATTGGGAGAATGCAGTCTTAGCTACGGGACTACTAGGGAAGTCCCTTGTGTGTGTTTTTAAATACAAAGTGGGTTTCACTGAATCAGGGCCCTCAGCGTCATGCTCTTCTCACCAAAACCCTTGGCAGTGATACAGATTTACCTAGAAATGGACTCACATGTGACTTCGCAGCAGCAGCACTCACCTGTAAGTATAATAGTAAAGTCCCAGCCACAGGCCACCTGCTGGATGGCACAGCCAAGGAGCGATTTGCATGGGGTAAAATACAGGACCTCCTCTGTGTGACCCAGCCCCAGCTGCCCATCTTTGTTGAGGCCACACACAAAAAGGCTTCCTTCATCTGCAAAATACAAAGGTTTTGGTGGTAGTATGTGCAGGGGAAATTACAACCGCCAAAGTGAGCAAAAAGATTTCATAAATTATTTGGAGTCATGGGCCCACTAACTTTTTTTCCACCCAAGTTAATAAGCCATGCATGTTAATATGCTCTGGACCTAATGGCACAGGGCCAAGGGGTTACAACCTAATATCTAAATGGAAACTCCAAGTTCTACAGCAGTGGCCAATCAATTGAGCATCTACTGTAACAATAAAAGCCATTATCTATTTGGAATATAAAATGTGCCAAGTACTCTTCTAAGGGCCTCATGTGTGCAGCCAACTTATCCTTTATGCATAGTGCCAGGGTGCACAATACTGGTAGAGGCCCACAAAAATGTTTTAATTTAAATTTTTTAATAAAAAATGTACGTAATAAAAATATGTAATACTAAATCTAGCCTGGATTAGATTAATCTTCATATCAGTGCCACTGTAAGTATAATTTTAAATATTTCTTTATAGAGGGAGGCCAAAGTGTCAAGTACCCATGAAAGTCATAATGCAGTCCTGTTAACTTATGGATTCTCCTCATCCACCCTCATTATCCTCATATAACAGAGAAGCAAACATGGCACAGAGAAATTAAGCAATTTGCCCAAGGCCACACAGCCAATAATTAAAAGAACCAGGATTTAAACCCACTGAGGTTTGATTCCAGAGCTCAGGTTCTTAATCAGGATGGAACATGCCCTCTTTGGCAATATTATAGTACTTGTAATCCTTACTAAGTACTACTCCAGCTACTGTGAGGGAAGATTAAGGAAAATACAAAGTTCTTGCTCTCAGGGAATATTCAACTTAACTTCAAAGACTTCTAATTCATAGGTGAAAGTTAAATACCAATGTACAGCATAAAGTATAATATATATTGCAACTTGGCCACTATTTGTCTTGTAACTTGAAGCAGTTTTCCTCTCTGAGCCTCATGTAGGGAGGAGAGGGAGGGGAAGAAAGGGGTGGTCTTAATCTCTGAAATCCTTTTGGCTCTGACAACATAGGATTCTCTGATGGTAGCCTGATTCCATCACAAAATGCTGTCCTCTGCAAAATACAAAAGGCTGAAAGATGGTAATATAACACCCTAGGGGGAAATGTCCAAATAAGAAAGTGAGCGGCTATATGTTCTTGAAGGAAGTCACCTGTGACAACAGCAGAGTGGCCCCCTCCTCCTGTGATCCTCTTGATACAACCAGATTTACAGAAGTCACTCAGTCGCTGGGCAGAAAGCACATCTTCCTTGTGGCCAAGGCCAAGTTGCCCATAGCTATTTGCACCCTAGGGATAAAACAAGCCAATCATGAAAAAGTATGGGAACCTCAATAACCTCAACTGGTCAGTTTGAATCTACCAGTCCCCACCTTTCTCACCCTGACACTCCTTTCTGAGCCTATGACAGATAAGACGCCATAGGCTCCTTCTTAAGAAGATGTTATACAACACCTATACTTGGACAGAGGCCCCAGAACACCTCAATTTCCATGTGGGAGGAGCCATCAGCATCCACAGCTCACCCTGGGAAACTCCTCAGCTTCCCCTTCCAACGTCCCAGCCGATACATGTTGCTTCGGGGAGACAGCATAGGAGTTCCTTCTGATAAAAGCTAATTATCTAGGATAGCTAAAGTAAGATATAATCAGGAAAAATAGGAACAAAGTGGGTGGGGAAGAACGTAGTAGTACTAGTTCTTATCCCTTCTCCCCACAGCCTCAGTGGGGAAACTGGCAATGAGTTTCTGCAATCAAAGTTAGCTGCAGATTTTGTGCCCGCAAGCAGAGCGCATCACTGTTATTTCATACGCACAGTGAAAGAGGTCGGCAACGATCTCTAAGGACCTTTCCAAGTACACTGTTTTGGGACTGTAAGACTCACGCCATGAGATTCCTCTAAGGAAACATATTTCTCCTTGGTGGGCAATATGTGTATCATCATTATTATATGATAAAGGTCCAGAATCCCTAATCTGAAACCTATGCAGCCAGATGTGTTTCAGCTTTGGAAGTTTACAGACTTCAGAAAAGCAATGTGGTATATAAATCATACACGGGCTGCAAGGACTGGGAGCAGCACTCCGTAAGTAAAACAGTATTATTTCTGCGGTGAATGGTACGAATACTCACAGTTAGTGGTCAAAGACTGTAAACAGCCTCATGTCAAGTCAGTATTGGGTTTTCAGAGTTTCCTGTATTCAAAATTGAAGATAAGGGATTATGGGTGGGCCTGCAGGGAAAATCTTATTAAGATTTTGAGAATCCTTATAATTTCTCCAACTACCTACTGCTGGTTGGTTCTTAAGTAGTAAAACTTTCAAAACATGTTCATTTTGTAAGACACCTGAATGAAGAAAAGTGATTTAAACTCAAAAATGCATGCATGCATACAAACTCCTGTCCCTTGTGGTCTATTCCACAGTCCTCCTGGCCTGCAAGGGCTCCCTGCTGGATGAGCAAGCCATGCAGGGACACAGGTCCCAGAAGTCCTAGAATTCCCCAGGGCAATATTAGCTAGCAACTACTGAGTGCTTGCTTCTCTGTATGCTGGGCATTAATTCTCACAACAGAGGAGAGGGCATTACTGCTCTCGGTTCACAGATGAAGACACTAAGGCTCAGAGAGGTTAAATAACTTTCCATGGTCACACAGCTGAGTAGACAAGTCAAATGCCCCGCTCCTTTCATTATATCCTATTTTGCCTCTAAGAATAAAGAAAAAAGGCATATATGGTGAACCAGCCCACAGCTTACCTAGCAGGAAGCTAACTCTATGACCCTATCTAAAATAGCACCCCAAGCCCTTTACATCCTTTTTCTGCTTTATTTTTCTTCATAGCACTCCCTGGCATTACATTATATGTTTACTTGTTTACTGCCTACCTCTCCCACTAAAAAGTAAACTCCATGAGGGCAGGAACCTGTTCTTTTCACTGTTGTTTCCCCTGCACCTGAAATGGTGCTGGTCCAAAAAGGTGGGCACGTATTTTACAGTGAATGAATGTAAGACCCTATGAGTCTCTACCTAGGAAAGACCAAATCAAAGTGTGAGGTGGAGAACAAGTGTACAGGATTTCTCTGGTAGCTGTAAGAGCTCCACGGCTACCCAGGATGAGAAAAATATACAGAAAGTGATACACCAACATTATGGGATTCAAATCTGGCACCAAATTTTTGTGATGCAGCAAGAGGCCCTGCACCCATGATAGAGCAAAACAAAGGGAAATTTTAATACAACCTATTACAGCTGTATTTGCTTCTCATCCTTATGAACAGTCCATACATCATACACACACACACACACACACACACACACACACACACACATCTCTATAAAGGTAAGTTCCCGTGTTATAAACTGAACTGTGTTCCACTGAAATTCATCTGTTGAAACCCTAATCTCAGTGCCTCGGAATGTGATTTGTATTTGGATTCAGGGTCTTTTAAAAGGTAACTAAGGTTCCATGAGATCATAAAGATGGGTCCCAAATCCAATATGACTGGTATCCTTATAAGAGGAAACACGTGAACACTCCCCACCCACAGAAAAAGCCGCATGAGGACACAGCAAACAGGAGGCCATCCAAAAGCCAAAGAGACAGGACCCAGATGAAACTAAACGTGCTGATAACCTGATCTTGGATTTCTACCCTCCAGACTGTAAGAAAATAAATTTCCATTGTTTAAGCCTCCCCACCTGTGAATTTTGTTATGGCAGCCTTAGCAAACTAATACATCCCTCCACACAGATAATGCAGCAGGAAGAATACACCATCAAGACTCCAAGCACAGCAAGGAGGTTAGGTTCAACGGTATTTTTGCTTCAGTACTGACAAGGCCATATTTGAAAGGCCTTGTCAGTACTCTGTCTACACCGACCCCAGTCCCTGACCTGGGACAAACACCCATCCCAGGCACAGAGCCAATCCCTAATTCCACCCCCAGTTCAAGGGCCATCTCAAAGGCACATAGAGAGTCAGACTACCTCAAGCCACGCCAGGCTCTCCATTCTGCCCATCAGAAGCAATCCCCGCATTCAATAAATGCTAGCCAGTACTGATAATTAGCTTTTAAAAAAATTGTCAATACATACTTGTTTTAACAGCAATAAAGGTCTTATCCTCTCCCACCTCCTTCTCCACCATCCCCAACTCAAGAGCTGCAAGTCTTTAATTCTTGTGCTTTTCCCAAAAGACCTGCACATAGTTCTGCACACAACAGGTACTCATTCATCCATTAGACAACAAATGTGTACTGAGCACCTGACAATGTACCAGGTTATAAGCCCCGCACCATACAAGGCAGGCACAGTACCCACCCTCCTGATGCCTACATTCCAGCGAAGGAGACTGATATTATTAACAAGTCATATATTTCAATACAATTATGCACTGTCAAGAACTACAAGACACTGTGTCTGCTTGTTCCCGTGCATCTGGTCGGACGCCTGCCACGCTCTCCTGTGCACAGGCTCTCCTGTGCACAGGCTCTCCTCTCGCCCAACCACGATACATAAAGATGACCCCGTCTCTCAATGCTCTGGTCAAACCAACACCAGCGCAGTCTCCCACACTCCCAGTGCAGGCAGGTTCCAATCACAGCCGAATATCTGCAACCATGCAGGGTCTCCGCCGCGTGCACGGTTCAACACGGCAGGCCTCACACCAAAGGATGCTCTAACCAGGCGGGGGTGGAGCTTGGGAAAGGCCTCCATCCTCCTGGCAACGGGAGGGTGAGAAGCACAGGTGGCCCCACAGGGCGGTAGGCTCTGCACAGAGCCCGCCGCGCCGTCTCTCCCAGCGCTACCGAGGCCTGAAGTCTGTCGCGGACTCAGACAGTGTCCGGGTAGCAGGTTCTTCCCTCTGCGCCGCAGCTCCTCCGATCCGAAGTCCCTAAGTCACTCCACGAAGACCCTTCCCTCCAGATCCTCTCCTACCTAGACCCCAGCCCAGGATACTCCAACCCGGAGCGCCTCTCGGACTTCGACCACTGGGCCCCAACACCGCCCTCGCCCAGGCCGGGGACTTCCCAGGGTCTGTGCGACCCTCAGTCCCAGCTGCCTCGGCCCGGGGGCGGAGTCACGTACCCAAGCGAAGAGCGCGGCCGCTGTAGGGACGGCCTCCGAGGAGTGCGGTTCTGGCTCCATGCGGGCGCTCTCAGCCGGCGCTTCCG
>SJYX01006908.1:114156-126960 GCA_006410675.1 Oreotragus oreotragus
CCAGCCCCTGCGGCTCCTTCCGTCTCGTTCTGGGAGATCAGGGAGCGCCGCCTCCGAGCGGCTGTCCTTTCCCAGAAGACGTGGTTGGAAATCAGGGCTGTAACTGGCCTGTGTCATAGCTGGTCCTGTTCTTCCAGCCAGCTGCTTTCTCAGCTCAGCAGGATGTGCAGATGAGACCCTGTTTATGGTCTGCTGCACAGAGACGAGCATCTTCCTTCCCTCCTGGGTTTAAACCAGGCTTTCCGTGCCAAAGATTTTCAGCCTTGGCGCTGTTGATTTTTGGGGCGAGGAGTGTCCTTGAATTGTAGGATGTTTAGCCGCATCCCAACTGTGACAACCAACAATGTCTCCTGACAGTGCCGAATGCCCCCTGGAGGGCGGAGCTGCCCACGTGGTGACCACTGCCTTATCCTCCATGGACAGAGAGAAAAGTGATCCTTTCGGGTTTCTATGAATTTTCATTTTATCAGCGAAACACGTACTGAAAAAAGATTTCATTTTTGTTAAGCTGAACTCAAGTTCTAATCTATTTTAACTTAATTTGGAAAGACTTTCTTTGTGCCATTGGCAAAACATTTCTCAAATCTAAAATTTTTAGCTTTTTTCAAAGGGATTTATTATATTGTTGCTGCTGCTGCTGCTGAGTTGCTTCAGTTGTGTCTGACTCTGTGCAACCCCATAGACGGCAGCCCGCCAGGCTCCCCCGTCCNCATCCTAAATATTTACTGTAGAAGGGAGATATGTTCCAGGCAGAAGGTGCCTACTGCTGCTACTAAGTCGCTTCAGTCATGTCCGACTCTGTGCAACCCCATAGACGGCAGCCCACCAGGCTCCCCCGTCCCTGGGATTCTCCAGGCAAGAACACTGGAGTGGGTTGCCATTTCCTTCTCCAATGCATGAAAGTGGAAAGTGAAAGTGAAGTCGCTCAGTCATGTCCGACTCTTCGCGACCCCATGGACTGCAGCCCACCAGGCTCCTCCATCCATGGTATTTTCCAGGCAAGAGTACTGGAGTGGGGTGCCATTGCCTTCTCTGAGAAGGTGCCTAGAGGGCTTCTAATTATTAGCTGCTTACTTCTGTGACTTAAGGCAGGGGAAAATTAAGGCATGAGGAAGATATACTTTACCTCATCTTCTCCTTTGCATCTTCAAAGCTTTCAGATACAAAGTAGACATCCTGAAAAGTTGTGATGAGACACTCCTGTTTGCATGTAATCTTGGGGTCAAAGGGCTTTACTTTGGCGTGTCCAGAAAGAGCGTGCTAGAGGACAAAGAGTCCATGAATCAAAAAATACTATCCATTTTCATAGATCACCTTCTTCACACAACTTCCAGAATCAGCACACCTCTGAATGTATTACAGAGTGGTCCCAATCTAAAAAAGTTGTGATGAGACACTCCTGTTTGCATGTAATCTTGGGGTCAAAGGGCTTTACTTTGGCGTGTCCAGAAAGAGCGTGCTAGAGGACAAAGAGTCCATGAATCAAAAAATACTATCCATTTTCATAGATCACCTTCTTCACACAACTTCCAGAATCAGCACACCTCTGAATGTATTACAGAGTGGTCCCAATCTACAATTCCAAACTTATTTCCTACATCTCTATTTAATCCACAATATACTAAAGCAAAACAAATGAATTGCTGTTCCCTATAAATGCCCCACTCTTTATAACACACTTCTCCATGTAGGATGTACCCAGGGATCTTTATTTATTTACTGTTAATATGGCATCTGCTTTCTACCCAACAGTAGTTATTCCCGTACATGACTTGTACCCTCCAGCAGGTGGTGGGCTCTTTGAGAGCAGGACTGTACCCTGGACAATACTAAATACACACTCACCACCTAACAAACAGAGGTTCATTCCTTTATTGGATACATAATAAATCTCCTTGAAGAATTCCCTAGAAAGTACTGAAGCTATTATTAGCACACCAAAAACAGTGAGGAAACAGCAAGACTTTGTTAAGCAAAAACTTTAAAATACTTATTTATTTAGAAGATATATCTATATTCTGAATAGGCATCTATATTCAGAAAACTTAGGAAAGAGAGAAAAATACCTCTTAGGTAATGCTTACTGCCACCCCAAGTATTTTCCTCAGTAAGCTCTTATTCAAATCCAGGAACTATTTCAGGTCGTATTGATCACATTAAGTGAATATGGTTACGTGCAAATATTTACAGCTCTTACTTTGAGTTCACTGATGGAAGAAAGTAAGCCGGCACCAAAGACTCTTAGCTGCCCCTCTTGTTTGCACAGACCAAACTCCACAGTGAAGAAGTAGCACTGCAAAAGGACATCAGTATTTCTTCCACATCGTGAATGGCTCCGTTTAAAACAAATTATGACTGTTTCTTAGTCACTGACCCAAATTACCCTGGAATAAAACCCAAGACCTCCAGACTAGCTCACAAGTATTTCTACAGTCTGGCCCTGACCAAGTCAGACTTCTCAAACTTTTGTTCCAGGAACTCTTACATATTTTTTAAAATAACTGAGGACCCTAAGGACCTTCCATTTTTGTGGGATATAGCTAACTGTTTTTACCATATTCAAATGTAAACTGAGACAAAATTTAAATATTGACTACTGCTACTGCTGCGGCTACTGCTGCTGCTAAGTCGCTTCAGTCGTGTCCGACCCTTAGCGACCCCTTAGACGGCAGCCCAACAGGCTCCCCCGTCCCTGGGATCCTCCAGGCAAGAACACTGGAGTGGGTTGCCATTTCCTTCTCCAATGCATGAAAGTGAAAAGTGAAAGTGAAGTCGCTCAGTCATGTCCGACCCTTAGCAACCCCATGGACTGCAGCCCACCAGGCTCCTCCGTCCATGGGATTTTCCAGGCAAGAGTACTGGAGTGGGGTGCCATTGCCTTCTCCAAATATTGACTAATTAACTTTAAAATATAATAAACCATGTTATGGGCTTCCCAGGTGGCTCTGCGGTAAGAAATCTGTCAGCAATGCAGGAGACCTAGGTTCAGTCCCTAGGTCAGGAAGATCCCCTGGAGAAGGGAATGGCTACCACTCCAGTATTCTTGCCTGGAGAATTTCATGGACAGAGGAGCCTAGCGGGGTACAGTTCATGAGGTGACAAAGAGTGGGACATGACTGAGTGACTAACACATTAAGTTCCTTGAAGGTGGGAATTAGACTTTACTCATCTTCATATTTCCAGCATGATGTCTTGCTAGTGCTGCTGCTAAGTTGCTTCAGTCATGATGTCTTATAAAGTGCTAAAAAATATTTTTAGCATCATTTTTAGAGAACCTATCATTTTTACCGAAAAAAGGGTATATAAACTATTAACATTGTTGTATTCTAGTGTTCTTTGTTTCTCTGACTTTTTTTTTAAGCTCATGTCTTCTTTGAAGTGAAGTCTCTCAGTCATGTCCGACTCTTTGCAACCCCGTGGACTGTAGCCTACCACATCTTCTTTGGATAAACCTTAAACGTCTTCCTTTAATGTTATTTAAATTATTTAAATTAAATTAAATATGAGCAGAGACAAATTTTCTAATGCTTATCTGGAATATGTACTTTTAAACTACACAAATACCCACATCCCACCCCAGTTAAGAATTAATCATCTGTATAGCGATTTCCAGATTTATACCGTTGCCAGTTTTTGAACAGCCTCTTCTGAAGCTCCAAGAGAAGCCAGGCCAATTTCTTGGGAGAACTGAGCAAAACTAGGTTCAGCCAAAAGAGGGACATGACCTAAGAGTTCATGGCAGGTATCTCTGAAAAAAGAGGTACAAGTTGTCACACTATGACGTTTAACATAAATGCATGACCAACCATTCAATCAAATAAAAACCTGATCTTACTTTTATTCAAACTGATCAGGTGGTATTACTTTGGAAATGGACCACAAAGGACATTATTATAGTAAAGAAATTATTTTGGTTCAAAACCTTGAGCATTCTCAAACACATATACATAAATTCACGCAAATACCCACAGACATCCACATATCGCCCCACCTCTACCCCCAAATCAGGTCTCTGTTCAAATGTCACCTTCTCAGAGAGTCCTTCCCTGATCACTCTTTTCAAAATAGAAACACATACACACACACATCTGTCTCCTTTCCCTGCTTTATTTTTCTCCATGGAACTTATAACCACCTGATAGTCTAATTTATTCATATTTACTTGTTTGTTTATTTTCTGTATCTCCCATTGGAATATAAGCCCTATGAAGGCAGGAAACTTTGTGAATTTTTTTCAGTCTTACATCCCCTATGCTTACAACAGTACTTGGTACCTAATAGGTTGTCAATTACTACTGGTAATAATAATGGCTAACATGTATAGCACATAAGAACATGTATTACAGGCCAGGCACCATTCAGAATGCTTTACCTGTGCTAATTCACTTGATCTTCCAGGGAAAAACACAAAATTCATGAGGTAAGTACCATATTGATGGATGGATGCTGCAATAGAAGTACTTACGGTTCTGGAGTGTAGAGAGGATCTGAACTGTGTCTCACATACTGTGTGCAGTGAAAAACTCGAAAGGCTAAACCTGATAAGAAATCCCTTGGTGATAAGTAACCAGCCACAGGACGGATGGAAAAACCTGTGCGTTCTGCAAAGCAAAGGAGAAAAATGTTCACCAGAATAGACTAGTTACCGCAACATTTTAATTCTGCCAGTGGCACCAAGTTAACGCTTTGAGGGAGAACATGAAACTAAAACATGTCATACAAGTCATAATTATTAACCACTTACAGTGGCCAGACAGTGAGTTAAGGATTTTTACACATGACATCTCCTTCCATGTTTATGATTGTGCCAGCTATAAAACTATGGCTCAAAGACTCAATAATGTGCCCAAGGCCACACAATAGATGATAAATGTAGGATGAATCCAGGCCCTGCACTACACCTTGCTGTCTCCATGAAGAGGTTAAACTATTCCTTAGACAATCTTTCTTTTCTTTTCTTTTCTTTTTTTAATCTTTAAAAATCTGTTAATTTAGATCAGAACCATTTTTTGAAACTATGACATTTTTGGAACCAGTCTGTTGTTCCATGTGCAGTTCTAACTGTTGCTTCCTGACCTGCATACAGATTTCTCAAGAGGCAGGTTAGGTGGTCTGGTATTCCCATCTCTTTCAGAATTTTCCACAGTTTATTGTGATCCACACAGTCAAAGGCTTTGGCATAGTCAATAAAGCAGAAATAGATGTTTTTCTGGAACTCTCTTGCTTTTTCCATGATCCAGCGGATGTTGGCAATTTGATCTCTGGTTCCTCTGCCTGTTCTAAAACCAGCTTGAACATCAGGGAGTTCACGGTTCACATATTGCTGAAGCCTGGCTTGGAGAATTTTGAGNGTTCAAAAGCATCAATTCTTCGGCGCTCAGCTTTCTTCACAGTCCAACTCTCACATCCATACATGACCACTGGAAAAACCATAGCCTTGACTAGGCGGACCCTAGTCGGCAAAGTAATGTCTCTGCTTTTGAATATGCTGTCTAGGTTGGTCATAACTTTTCTTCCAAGGAGTAAGCGTCTTTTAATTTCATGGCTGCAATCACCATCTGCAGTGATTTTGGAGGCAAGAAAAATAAAGTCTGACACTGTTTCCACTGTTTCCCCATCTATTTCCCAGGAAGTGATGGGACCAGATGCCATGATCTTCGTTTTCTGAATGTTGAGCTTTAAGCCAACTTTTTCACTCTCCACTTTCACTTTCATCAAGAGGTTTTTTAGTTCCTCTTCACTTTCTGCCATAACGGTGGTGTCATCTGCATATCTGAGGTTATTGATATTTCTCCCGGCAATATTGATTCCAGCTTGTGCTTCTTCCAGCCCAGCGTTTCTCATGATGTACTCTGCATATAAGTTAAATAAGCAGGGTGACAATATTCAGCCTTGATGTACTCCTTTTCTTATTTGGTTCCTCTGCTTTTTCTAAATCCAGTTTGAACTTCTGGAAGTTCTCGGTTCACGTATTGTTGAAGTATGGCTTGGAGAATTTTGAGCATTACTTTGCTAGCATGTGAGATGAGTGCAATTGTGCAGTAGCTTGAACATTTTTTGGCATTGCTTTTCTTTGGGACTGGAATGAAAACTGACCTTTTCCAGTCCTATGACCACTGCTGAGTTTTCCAAATTTGTTGGCATATTGAGTGCACCACTTTAACAGCATCATTTTTTAGGATTTGAAACAGCTCAGCTGGTATTCCATCACCTCCACTAGCTTTGTTCGTAGTGATGTTTCCTAACACCCACTTGACTTCACATTCCAGGATGTCTGGCTCTAGGTGAGTGATCACACCATCATGGTTATCCAGTTCTTGAAGATCTTTTTTGCATAGTTCTGTGTATTCTTGCCACCTCTTCTTAGTGTCTTCTGCTTCTATTAGGTCCATACCATATCTGTCCTTTATTGTGCCCATCTTTGCATGAAATGTTTGCTTGGTATCTCTAATTTTCCTGAAGAGATCTCTAGTCTTTCCCATTCTATTGTTTTCCTCTATTTCTTTGCATGGATCACTGAGGAAGTCTTTCATCTCTCTTTGCTATTCTTTGGAACTCTGCATTCAGATGGGTATAGCTTTCCTTTTCTCCTTTGCCTTTAGCTACTTTTCTTTTCTCAGATATTTCTAAGACAACCCTAGACAACCATTTTGCCTTTTTGCATTTCTTTTTCTTGGAGATGGTCTTGATCACTGCCTTCTGTACAATGTCACAAACCTCCATCTATAGTTCTTCAGGCATTCTGTTTATCAAATCTATCCCTTGAATCTATTTGTCACTTTCACTGTATAATCGTAAGGGATTTGATTTAGGTTATACTTGAATGGTCTAGTGGTTTTCCCTACTTTCTTCCATTTAAGTCTGAATTTTGCAATAAGGAGTTCATGATCTGAGCCACAGTCAGCTCCCAGTCTTGTTTTTGCTAACTGTATAGAACTTCTCCATCTTCAGCTGCAAAGAATATAATCAATCTGATTTCGGTATTGACCATCTGGTGACATCCATGTGTAGAGTTGACTCTTGTGTTGTCAAAAGAGGGTATTTGCTACAACCAGTGCATTCTCTTGGCAAAACTCTGTTAGCCTTTGCCCTACTTCATTTTTTACTTCAAGGCCAAACTTGCCTGTTGCTCCAGGTATCTCTTGACTTCCTACTTTTGCATTCCAGTCCCATATGATGAAAAGGACATCTTGTTTTGATGTTAGTTCTAGCAGGCCTTATGGGTCATCCTAGAACCTTTCAACTTCAGTTCTCACATTCTGGTAATTCCAGTTCCACCCCATTCCCTTGTCCTTGGATTCTCCCACTCTGATGGGCAAAAGAATTTTCCACAAAGATGGAGATGTTCATTATGTGGACTACCCAATAGGTTATCCACTAGCCATGTGTGGCTACTGAGCACTGAAATGTCGTTAATATGGTTGGGGAACTAACATCTTGATTTACATTTATTTTAATTATTTAAACAACCACAGTTGTCTAGTGGCCACCATATTTGCCAGGGTAGGTAGCCCTTTCCAACTCACATTTTGTTGGAACTGACTCTTAATTTCGGTTTCTTTCTTTGACACTTTCCCTTGAAACATCTTTAGCTATAAGCTTTGCAGCCTGCTCAAACTCCAGACCCCAAGTGATCAGCTTTCAGTTTCATATCCATAACAAAATATTTCCTCTAAATCTCATGCAAATGTGATTTGATAATAACGTCTGTAGCATATGCTAGTCTATCTTTGTTAAGCCCCACAAGTTCATGTGCTTTGGTTCTCTGCCATTCTTAATCACTACTATTTTTAAATCTAGTTTTCATAGGAACTACTACCATGAGTTTTTCCCTTGTAAAAACTATATTGCCATCTTCTGTTTCATTCTTAGTTTTGTATACAGTGGCTGAGGAATGAGAATTATGGAGTTGAAAAAATATGTAGATGTTTATAACAGTCTGTGTAATAAATTCTGTTGTGACTGGAAAATACTATTTTTGAATTTATTACATAGACTGTTATAAACATCTACATATCTATTCAACTCCATAACATAAACTCCCTTTGGGGCTTTCCTGATAGCTCAGTTGGTAAAGAATCTGCCTGCAATGCAGGAGACCCTGGTTTGATTCCTGGGTCAGGAAGATCTGCTGGAGAAGGGATAAACTACCCACTCCAGTATTCTTGGGCTTCCCTTGTGGCTCAGCAGGTAAGGAATCTGTCTGCAATGCAGGAGACCTGGGTTCGATCCCTGGGCTGGGAAGATCCCCTGGAGAAGGGAAAGGCTACCCACTCCAGTATTCTGGCCTGGAGAATTCCAGTCCATGGGGTCGCAAAGAGTCAGACACGACTGAGCAACTCTCACTTTCACTAAACTCCCTGTGAGTCAAAAACATAACTTCTAGTTTTTCCCCTAAAGTTCTAATTTGCTGAGATCAAAGGGGATGTTTATTTCTCTTACGTATTGTAGACTCTGGAAATCGTTGATCATTTTATTTCTTATTTTAGCTAGGGAAAAATAAGGAAACCTGGCCCAAGTAAGCATGATGAGGAAGGTTGTCCTTACTCTTCATTTATGCTTCCCCTAAAACTTCTTCTTTCTTGGGAAGACTGTAGAATCTTAGTGTAAAAAGGGGCTTCAGAGATCATTTACTCCAAGCTTTCCGAAAGTGCCTGAATCTTCTCTATCACAGGTGGGTATGGAAGTTTTGCCTGACCATTTCCATGGATAAAGAACTAATCATCTCATTAGCCTGCTGCATTTCAAATGGGTATTCTAGCAAGATCTCCATTTTGAACTATAAGTTTGCTCTTTCGATCCAACTGTCCTTTACTTTAGAGCTGTATAATAATCCCTCTAATACATAAGATGACCTTCAAATATTTAAATAAAGCTATAAACTCCCCTAAATTCCCAGGTTCTCTAAGGATCCTTCAGATATTATTTATCTGATACATTTTCCTATCCCCTTACAATTCTGCTCACCTTCCTCCACATTTGCTCCAGGTTATGAATGTCCCTCTTCAAATGTGGTGCCCAATTCTCCAGGACAGAATACAGAAAAATTCTGACTTCCCATATAACCAGATGTTAGTTCTCTATTAAAAGTTCTGCTGTGGTTGAAAAAGAGTTCAATACTCCTCTTATAAAAATTAATTAGCTCATTACCTTTTAAAAAGTTTGAGACATCTTCCAATTGTGGAATGTTATCTTCCCGGTATCCACAGTATTTAGAAAGCAAAGGTAAGTTTTTGAGATACTCTCTGCAGGCATGGGTTGGGTAAAGTTTGTTGAGCTCTCGGAACACAGTTCCCCAGGTCTTAATCTCTTCTTCAGTGAATTCAACCCTAGGAATGGGGTCTCCACTAATGAGATAAAGAGAATAAGTCATTTTGAATTAGCATCCAATAAACAGTAGCATATATTTTGTTTTCTATTTTCTATATGAGCATAATTTATGCCATTTATTTCATTTTCTCAAAGTTTTAAGTTATTTTTATAGTGCACTTACTGTTTATAGTTCATAGCCAAATCTGCAAAATACTTTCGTCTTTTACGGTAGACGTTGTCTTTGAAGCCCTAATAATTAAAGAAAAGTTTTTAAATATCCATTCTAAAATATACTTGGCAAATGATTTGGAAAACATTTCATTATTATGCGAGTGACTATAAAGAAGGGCTGTATAACTTATTTTGAGCAAGCACTGTTTAGAAGTTTATGATCATTTCAAAGTCAACGTTATATGACAGCTTTATATGATAGTGACTACAAAGATAAAAGATACTATGGATATAAAAATACTACAGTAGCTACAAAAATAAAATAGCTTGAGGAAAAAGAAAAGTACCACCCTAGTTAAACTACATGGCTGTTTTCCAAGGGCAAGATTTTTTTCTTAATTATATGACTACATCTTCAGTTATATTTTCCTATAAAGTAATTAATAACAAAGTAGTAATTATTAATATTTTATATCATGGCAGCTGAATCTAGCCTCAGAGTTTATTGCGAAATGCTGACATATTAATCACTTGCAGAAGAAAATAATGATAATAAAAACAGACAAAATAGTAACATTAGAATTTATACCTATAAAAGATATTTAATAAAAACAATAGGCAAAATAAGGCATCGAACAGTAAGTCTCAGGAGGAAATAATCCATAATACAAAATAAGAAAGAAGGGGAGGACACCTGAAAGGAAAGAATGAGACTTGTATGTTTAACACAGATTTACAAGTCCCTAGTATGCACCTGGCCTGGTGCTAAGATTCAGAAAAACACAGCACAATCTGGGTCTTCAAGGAGTTTATTTTAACCAATGATTTTGAAGCATATGATAAATGGCTTGTTAGAGACAGGCACAAATACCACTCAAACTCACAAGAGAAACTCGAATCCAAAGGATGTGAAGAGGACAGTGGAGGTAAGGAAAGGGTCTCCGGCGTTGACTCCTAAGCTAAGTCTCAGAAGAGGAGCTGAGAGAGCTAGGTGTAGGACAGGAAGCACAGCACCAAGGACAAGGCAGAAATAATAGCATGTTGTGCTTGGGAAAACAGACACGATCCAACATTGCGGAAGTCTGGAGAGCAAGCTGGAGCGCGGTGAAGACTAGTTACAGGCCTGCTAACAAAGGTCTGTTTGAGAGCCTGGATTTTAGTCTTGGGGTAATTGGAAGCCATTGGGATTTTTTTTTTTTTAATAACAACTTTATCAAGATGTAAAATCACATACCTTAAAATTGACATTTTAAAGTGTATAATTTAGTGGCTTCTAGGATATTGTGCAACCACCTCCACCATGATTCCAAAACACTTTATCACCCCAAAAGAAACACCCTACTCATTTGCAGACTATTCCCGTTTTCCCTCATCCCCAGCCCTGAAAGCCACTAATCTACTTCCTATTGCTAGGAATGTGCCTGATCTGGACATTGTATATAAAAGAAACCACACAATATATGGCCTTCTGTGAATGGCTTTTCTTTCACTATGACAGAGATTTCAAAGTTCTTCACCCATGCTGTAGCATGTTGAGTGTTTCACACTTTTCTATGGCCATTAAAAGGAAAGTGAAGTCGCTCAGTTTGCGACCCCGTGGACTGTAGCATACCAGGCTCCTCTGTCCATGGAATTTTTCAGGCAAGGGTACTGGAGTGGGCTGCCATTTCCTTCTCCAGAGGATCTTCCCAACCCAGGGATCGAACCCGGGTCACCCACATTGCAGGCTTTACCATCTGAGCCACCAGGGAAGCCTCATGGCCATTAGTATTTCATTTTGGGGACATACCATGCTTAAGCTATCCATTCATCATGATGGATATTTGGGTTGTTTCTACCTTTTTGCTACTATGAATAATGCTTTCATGAACATCTGTTTACAAGTTTTCGCATGGACTTATGTTTTCAATTCTCTTAGATCTGTACTTACGCACATGAGGGGTGATGGTGACACTCAGGCTTTAGATCATTCTTGTGACTATAAGGAGAACAGGATGGAGGTGGCAAGGATGAAGGCAGGGAAACCAGTTAAGGGATATGGTAAGAATAAACAAGGAACAAATTTAAGAAGTAGTTAGGAGGTGGAAATCAGCAGGCCTTGGTAGGAGGTCAGTAAAACTGATTTACACCCTTTCCCCTTTCCATAAACATGCCCCAGATTTTCTTACCTTTGAATCTTTGCTCGTTTTGCAATGAATTGTCCTTTCTCTCCATCTCTTTACTGCCCAAATTCTCTAAGGCAAAGTTAACAGGTTGCCTTTCTCTGATCTCTTCAGCTAGAAGTGTTTCCTCCCTTGTGTATATCTCAAAACAGCCTTTGCATGCCACTTAGCACACTTTTCATATTTAAATCATGTATGTGTGTTTATATATACCTGATTTACTTTTGCAGCTAGACTGTAAGCTCCCCAAGGGCAGTTACAAGAATTCATTAATTCCAATACTTACTTGATATTATTATAAATTCACTGATCAGCTGGGGGCTGTCTAAAGCAGTACACAGTCACATTTATATAGCTAATGAGTGATAGAAGCTAGATTAAATCCCTGGCCTGTACAACTCTAATGCGGACTTGCTCTTCTCCTTCCCTCCTAGGATCCTAGATGTCCATAAGAAGTCCTAATGCTCCAGACTTAGTAATGCTCCAACTCACGCCTGTACTGCATCACATTTTAATAGAAACTGCAGACACAGTCTTAACTGTAGCATAATTCTTGGAAGAGCTCTCAATTTTAAGAATTCCAGACATGGGACAGGTGTTTTGGAGCCAATGAAACTGGACGCTCTAAAGTCACTTTGGTATCAAGTCCACCGACGTGAAGGTCTAATAACACTTCCTGAAACTCAGATTAATCAAGATCCTTATTTAGTCTAGAATAAGCATTTTCTCTAAAAAAGAAAAATAATACCCTTAACATTTTAGTTTGTTTTAAATTATTTTCATGAAAATATTATATTTTTATATTTTATATTTAAAATATTTACAGGATGGTCAGCATCCAGTTCAGATCCATACATCAGAACTCTGTTGGAACAATGGTCCAGGTCAGAAATCTTCTTTGGAAACCAAGGAACAATTTCCATACCTGCAAAATACAAAAACCACTAACAGTTGAAGAGATCCTCTTAAATTAGGCAATAAGAAAGAAGAAATTAAGGAAGTTACAAATGCATTTGGATGAGATTTTTGATTTTGGTTTGTACTTTGAGGCAAAATGTAAACAAGTAAGTTGCTCTAGTTCTAATAAGTACATCCTATTCAAAATTTTTGAATTTAAAAATGGTTTGAGCCTTAACTTCCTAAGTCTTGGAGAAATGAT
>SJYX01006908.1:138407-184900 GCA_006410675.1 Oreotragus oreotragus
GACTCGATGGACATGAATCTGAGTGAACTCTGGGAGATGGTGATGAACAGGGAGGCCTGGCGTGCTGCGATTCATGGGATCACAGAGTCAGACACGACTGAGCGATCACAGTCGTGTGATCACACAGACTGAACTGAGCACAGTCTCTGCACATAACAGGGACAAAATAGATGTCACAGAATGAATAAATGAATGAAAGACTGGCGACAGACATGGTCCCTACCCTCAGGAAACTGTAAGAGTCTTATATAGAAGAACAATGAGAAGGATAAGCACTGTAACAGAGAACACAGATGGTAGAGTGATGGCAGTGGCTAGATTGATTATTTCACTATGTATTTAGAGGTGCTTCACTGAAGATGTGTTTGAATTCCTCTCCTAAAGAAAAAGGGGAAAGAGCCCATGAGGAGGTGAAAGACGACAGATGACAGGTGAAAGACGACAGGAGGTGACCAAGTATTTCAGAGCACTGAGGGATCATGTAGGCATGGTAAGCGGGTCAGATCCTTCAAAATGCTCTGTGCAGTTAATGCAGAGGAGTTTGGATTTGATCTTCTATGCCCATCCAGATACCCATCTCAGGTACCCATACGATGACCAGCCCGAGGAAAAGCTAAATGAGAAAAGTTAGGACAAGGTAATTTTCCATTAAGCTAAATTCTTGGCTTTGAAATGCTTTCTATAGGCTGATGCAAAATGAGGGGCTTCATGAATTTGTCCTTCTGACCAGAGAGCTTTGTGAGTTTTCTCTTTTGGCCATAATGCCCTTTTTAAAAACCCATACTGTAACATTTGGGGGCACCTTATAAGAAGTAACCCTAAGAGCCCTATCTGGCTTGACAGAGGTTATAAAGTCCCAAATAAAGCTCAGGAGTTTCCAACTGTATGGTCATAAACAATAGTCTGCTACTAAATTTGCCAATGGAGTACAATTTTCTGTTTCAGAATCCAGTCTTTGATACCTTTGAAATTTAGTTTTAAAAAATATTTATCAGGCAGATACTAAGTTGAAGGACTTCTACATATAAGTTCAGAGAGTATGAAGATAAAGAATTTCCCATGCCATGATGACAAGATTTCATCCATTTTTAACAACCTAAGAGGTGGGTAAGGGAACTGATACTTGTCAAATGTCTATATATATCATGCACTAATATTGTCCCATATAATTCTCATAAAAATTTTGGTGGAGAGAGATAGGAATTATATTCATTTTATAAATGAGAAAACTGAAGCTTAGAGAAACTAACCTGTCCATGGTAACACAGCTAGAAATGTAAGAACATATATTGAAAACTGGCCTATGAAAATGTGAATGCTAATGTATGTATCTGCTTTCACAGAATTACCCTAAAAATGTTCAGAAACACAAAAAGTAGCGCAAAATTCCTAGGATCTAGTTGAAAGTTGATGTCTCAGATGAACTAGATATCTACCTTGGCATCTTCTCAACCATTATTTGCACTGCAAAACAGTGTAAAGAAATATCTAATCACTGGTCTAACATTTGTCAGTGTCTGACCTTGGGCACACTACCTAACTTTTCTAATACAGCAAAGTAACCAAACAGTTAATCAGAACTCACAGCATTCAAAACTCGCTTACATATTTTAAACACATAATGTGACTTGGTATTCTGGTGTTTTCCCCCGAGAAGAAATTAAGCTACTTCAGGTACCCAAAAATATAAAATTCAAAATTTAACAAATACTTATCAAATCATTGAGATTAAAATCAAAACTGCTTAGATATTTCTAATCATGTCAATTTATTCTCTGCAACTAAGACAATCTCTGTGTCAAATGCTTTAAAACCAAATGGCCAGTTAAACTTAATGATAATGTGGGTTTTTTCTATGAGTCAAATGATTACTAGTGGTAAAACAAATAAAATTTCAACACAAGCACATTTACATGAATGAATTACTATAGTCAGTATTAGGGCAGTAAAGATGAAAAAGACAAAGAAGACTATTTGCCTCAAAGGAATTCACAGATTTATTATGAGGGGGAGGAGGAGAGACAGACTTTCCAGCAAGGACAAATAGGCAGAAGAGAACAGTATACTGAGATCCAAGCTATGATATCTGAGAAGCACACCAAACCTCACCTACTTCCCAACCCTGTGACCAATATCCCATGAGATTCTGAAGGTGTTGGAGATGGTTTGTGGCTCATCCCTAAGTCTCTGAGCAGAAAAGATTTATGGATGGGAAGCAAGACATCTAAAAGGGGATTTTCAGCTTCAAAGGAATTGACCATGTCTTAAGGCAAGCTTAATGATACACAGGAAATTCTGAATTGGTGGCTCTAGAGCTAAAAGTTCAGGGATGGTCTCAGATTTGCATTCTTAGAGATGTGAAAACCTTTGGAAACAGTTCTTACTTGTCTAACCATCACTCAAAGACCATGCACTTTTTTTTTTCTCACAGAATATTGGTGACTTTGTCCTATAGTATACAACTGCCAAAAATAAGAGAGATGTAAAATGATAAAGCAGATTTCTGTAATAAATCCAACTACAAATCCATGTAGACAAGTTATAATTTCTATGTGCATTAATTTCCTTATATGCAAAATTGGATGGAGGCTAATTAGCCCCAAGTTTGTGGCTGTAAGGAGAAGCAGTATAATATATGAAACTCTTAGAACAGATGCTGACCTACACTAAGTACTCAGTAAATACTAGCTCTAACAATGGGAAGTGCATCCCACATTTTCCAGTCTTTCAAAAAAAATGTTAAACATAATAAAATTGATATCCTAAAGTTCCCTGGCTAAAAACTTTTCTTTCCCTGGGAATTAAGCATTTCACAAGATAGTTATAAATCTACTTCTTATAATAGAAAGCACATGAAAAGATTGTGTTATGGCATAAAATTTAAGTATTCTTTTGTCTTAAGGTGGTTTTCAGTTTTATTTGTTTATTTGCTATGAAACCCCTAAGTGTATTAAGTTCCAAATCTCAAGTGAATCGTTTAGCAATTCTTTTGCAAACAAACAGATGAAGACTCCAAAGTACAATTTACTGAGTCAGTCTATATTTACTGAGTCCCCATTTTCCCTCATATTATCACCATAACATGCTGAAGTAACAGCATTCTGAAAATATAAGTTATTTCCTGGTGTACCACTATTTTCAGAATATAAGCAAACTTTAACAACAAGCAAGGAACAGAAAACAGGAAAGAAAAATGATGTTTTTGCCAGTCATTGGTAACACCAACAGAGTTCAGATCTCCTGACAGTTCATCCTTCAACAGACCCTCAGAGCTTAGAATGCAACTCTTCATATCAAACTGTATCAAGATTTTATTTCACATTTCGAAACTGACCCTTAACCTCCTGTGGTAGGAGCCACTGTAAGAAGGTACTAATGCTCATAGCTAATCCATCATTTTGGGCTTCATAATTCTTTCTTTTCTACCTGGTTCTGAAACGGATCCAGTGTTGCCTAATGCGTGGGGGTAGAGGAAGGTGAAGGATACGCTAACTGAATATTTATGACAGGTAAGGCATTTTGTATACTGAGACTTGGAAATATTTCTATCCCTCTTGTTAAGTCAATATAAGAATGAGGTTTCTCAAAAAGGACTTCTGCTAAGAAACTAGAAGAAAAAAGTTCTCCCCACTCCCCAACTCCTTCCCCAAAATCAACTTAAGAGCATAGGGCTTTGACCTTTACTAAAATTTGGCCACAGCTTGACCTGATAGAACTTATGAAGCATTTTTATTCTGTCTTTATTGTTACTCCCAAACCCCTTTCAGAACCTCAATATTTTCCCCTTGTCACTTTTTTTTCTTTCCCCCTTCAGGCTACCTACCCCCTCTTACTCCTTCAGGGGCAAAGCCCACCGTACTAGCCTAGTAAGATAAAAGGTTATGAAGTATCCAGTGGGTCACACTTGTTTGGACATATGTCTCATGAAAAAGTGTGTATTTTACTTTGAAAGCAATACTCTAATAGGCCAGTGCCAGCTGGTACTTCCCGCTTTTCTGTGAGAGGCAGTGAGCTATTCTCCTATCACCTTTCCTGACCTGAGTAAAGATACACTGGGCTATAGGAACCTGCCATGTGAAATAATGAACACATACCAAGAAGGCAGTCCGAAGTCCAACATGCCCTTTGGTATAGACAAGGTCAAGGTGTTTACACTGACTGTTTTCTCCATTTAATCAGTAACAGTGTAACTTAAATTTCTATGATCTAGGAAGCACAAAGCATTATTAAATTAAAGTATTTTGAAAGCATGGATGCTATTTGAAGACAGAATTAAAAGCTTCTGGAAAGACTGGTGTGAAAGAAGAGAACCCTCCAGAGAACCTTGATGTTCTTTTCTGAATGGAGGAAGGGAATGAGGATGAAAGTAAAGATGAAATAAAAACTAAAATATGAAAATGTGAAAACCATTAATCCAGGAAATAAATGCACCAGCAAACAAAATGGTGATAGAAGATACATTCCTGACTGAAGATAATCTGACAATAATACATCTCCAAATGAACTCCAGTGAACTTCATAAGTCACAGATTATAGCTTTACAGAACCATGTATAGTTACTTTAAGCTGTGCTCACTTCTACTTTTAAACCAAATAAGTGAATTCCATCCTTCTTTGAGAATTAATTGACAGACGCAAACTTTCACTGGGTTCGAAAGTTCAACTCTAGTCTTTTTGCCCTAAGTCAATTAGAGTAGAGCATTAGTGGGGAGTTAATTTTAAACCTCTGTAAACCAAATGGCCAGAGGCAAGATTAAGCTTCCCTCGACTATTAACAGGATCTGAACTAGTAGGTCCGATGCCTCTTTGTTAGCTGCAACCTTGTACTGGAGCTCTTAGTCCCGTGTTGGGGTGGAGGTGATAAGATGTGATGCTGAGAGGCTTTGCATCAGAGACTCCCTTTTCTTTGGGAGTGTCTAAGGGAAGGTTCCCTTTGTAGGAGTAGAAGGGAAAAAAAGAGGTGTTGCAGTTTGACATAGAAGAGAAGGAAGAGTGCGTCTGTTTCTGCTAGCACAGAGGAATCATGCACTCTTGGGTTCAACTCAACTTCAGCCTCCTCGTCTGTAAAATTCAAGACATATCTACTTCCCAGGGATTGTTGGGGAGGTGAAATCAGATGACATGTAAAGAGCCTGTTTCTGGCACTCAAGAGGTCCTCAAAAATAGTATCTTTTCGCCCCAAAGAGAGTAGGCGGAAGGGAGAAGAATGACCACAGGAGCACAACTTCGACTTCCCAGACCCAGCTCCCCACAAGCATTTACCTCCCGGAGGATGATCCTGCCTCTCCCCGAGCCAGCCCAAAACCCCCAAATCCTTGACGGTGGTCTCTGATCCCGACGGGAAGGCACCAACCCACTCACCTCGAGGGCAGCTTAGCTGTGAGCTAGGTCCGCGCGCAGCCGCGCGCTGCCCGCCTCTTATAGAGGCGGGCGTCAGAGCCGACCAATGGGAGCCCGAGACGGCCGTGCAGTGACCAATGAGGAAAGGGTTCGCCTGCCGGGCGGGGGTTGACGGGGCACCCAAGGAGCTGACCTCCTCTGGGTGCTGACTGTCCCTGCCAGCCTGCGAGGAGACTCGCACGCCTTAGCCTTTTAACTAAACTAATGTGAGGCCAGCCTTAACTACAGAAGTCCGACCAATATTAAGCAATCGAGTTGGAAATTCCCTCCAAATCAAGATAACATCCGTTATTGACATCGCAGGCTTGCACTGCTTTTCCTGCTTGGCGACAGAAGCAAGAATCCGCCGCCCCACCCCGACCCCACCTCCCAGAATATAAACTCTTAGGTTAATAGTCCAGCCCAGCCTCATCGTTCTCTTGGTGCCTTCCTTTGTTCCTTAAAACAAGGCAATTGGCCTTTTAAGAAGTGCTCAGTACCTTTCCAATTTAAGAAACTTTAAAGCTGCAAACAGATGAGCACGCTATATTATTAGCAGAAAATCGTACATGAACAACGTGGCACTAAGGTCAAAAACTTGGACTAAAGTACTTGTTGATTGAGCACTCAGTCCATAAGATCCTGTCCCAAAAGGCTATATATGTGCTTCAATTTTTTTAAAGTCAAGTTTGTTGATGTATAATTTACTCGCAGTAAAATTCACCCTTTTGGGAAGTAGATTTCTGAATTCTGACAGATTTAGTTGTGTAGCCACCAAACGAACAGAATATAGAACGTTTTACTCACCTCAAAAAAGCTCCCATTTCAATTCTCTCCCCCTACATCCAACCCCTGACAACCACTGATGTAATTTATGTCAGTCTAGTTTTTCCTTTTCTGGAATGTCATACAAACGGAATTATACTGGCATGTGTTTTTTGGCTCCTGGCACATAACATGATGTTTTTTTAATATCATCCATTTTGTTGCCTGTCTATCAGTAATTTGTTCCTTTTCATTGCTGAATACGGATATATTTTTTAAATGCAGGACATCTACTGCTTTCAAGTGCGCTCTTCCTTTTATCTGCCTAATAATTCTATGAGATAAATATTATCCTCATTTTACAGATAAGGAAACTCAGGCTCAGAGAGGTTCCGTGACCCTTCTCTGGCACAGGCTGGTAAATAGAATCACAAATTAAACAAAAGTATTTTGACTTTAAATCTGGTGTTTTTACTACAATTCCATGAAAATCACTAGCCAGGTACAGACGTTTCAGAATCAAGCTGTGGTCAAAGACCGCTTTCCTAAAGTTGGGTCTATGGGAGCACGTGAACCACCTCTGTTAAATCATTCAAAGAAATCAGGAGAACAAGTTGGGCATTAGCTCTATGTGAAAAGTTTTGAGTAATTGATATAAATCTATCTAAGGTCACTTTGAAGGACTGCACAAAGCAGGAATTGTCTCTGGACCTCAATGAATGGAACGTACTCAGCTCCCACAATCCTAGGAGCCTGCGGGCATTTGGGCTTTCCCACTACTCTGACAGAATTCTAAGGTAATGCTGACTCTCCCCTAGGTATAATGTTTGACATCTCAAACATTGTGCTTGGAATTCCACCAAAGAATAATTTTCACTGGAGCTACTGATATAATTTAAATTAAATTCATACTCTCTGACAAGGCACAGAGAAAGAACTATCAGTTGGAGAAAAATTATATATATATATTTGCCTAATTAGAAGAGCTTATAATTAATATGAAACTGATATCATAGAATGAAAAATTACATTTACATGGAAGCTGTGGAAGAGCTAAATTAATCAAGACTTGAAGAAAAGAAGCCGTCTCAGTAAATGTATTCATTTTCCACCATTGCTGGAACAATTTGCAACAAACTTGGTGGTTTAAAACAACACACATTTATTATCTTATAGTTCTGAAGTTCAGATCCAAAATGGGTTTCACTAATATAAAATCAAGGTGTCAACTGGCTTATGTTCCTTTTGGAGGCTCCAGAAGAAAATCTGTTCTCTTGCCTTTCCTAGCTTCTAGAGGTCCCCTGTGTTCCTTGGCAGTAATAAACCACAGTGGAAAGGAATATGAAAAAGAATATAACTGAATCACTTTACTATACACCAGAAAAAGACACATTGTAAATCAACTCTACTTCAATCAAAATAAATTTAAAAAAAATTTTTTTAAAAGACTTTCAATTTCCTTTAATGCTACTCTCCAAGTTAAAGACAGAAGTGTCACCACTGGATTCAGCAACAGGGAAGTCACTGGGATCCTCGATAAAAGCAACATCAGTGATATATGTCAGAGGGAATCCAGTTTTTATGTGCAGAGGTAAGATTAGGTTTCAGAAATAATATCAGCTCCTTCAGGAGGTTTATTGTAGAGAAGAGCATAAAAAATGTGGTAGAAACTGGAGGGGAATATGAGGTGAAGGAAGGGATTTTTTTTTTTTAATAGGAGATAATAGAGAAAGAATGATCCAATAGGGCAGAAGAAATGGATGACTTGAGGAAGTGAGAAGATAACTGTAAAGTCCACCCTGCTGATCTCATTAGTTCTAATATGTCAGTCAGATAAGCCTCCTGATTTCCTAGGTATATAATCATATCCACTGAAAAGGCATCTGAAAAACATCTTAGTACTTTTCAAATAAGTGAAAAAAGATCATCCTAAGTGAGTAGAATGGTTTGGAGGCTATATAGAGGGATATCTGGTTGGCTGACAAAGTTGTTTCTCGAATTGGGTGATGGAAACAGGAATATTTGCCTTTTAATAATCATTGAAATTCAGTTTTCTACCTTTATATTTTGACAAGAAAAAGACTGATGAAAAACAAAAGTTATGAAAAATAACAATTTGACCCTTTCTAATATTTAAATCTTATACTTATTTGTTTTTCATCCTATTCTATTAGTCGGGCTGTCAGAACAGTTTTCAATAATAACATCCTGTTTTGTTCCAGACTTTAATGCAAATGTTTCTGTTTCAATTAAGAATCCTATCTGCTACAGGTATTATGTTAATGAAATTTTCTTTTATTTCAGATTATAAAGGAGTTTTTCTTAGAAACAGATGTTACAAATTTTATCAAATTGTTGGCATTTACTGATTTAAGTTCTTTTTTTAGTTCATTTCCTAATGTTAACTTAGCCTTGCATTCATAGGATAAACTCACCTTGTTCATGATGGTTTTATGGGGTTTTTTTAGTATATATTTTGTGTGTTTGCTCAGTAATGTTCAACTCTCTGCAGCTCCATGGACTGTAGCCTGCTAGGCTCCTCTGTCCATGGAATTTTCCAGGCAAGAATACTAGAGTGGGTTGCCATTTCCTACTCCAGATCTTCCCAACCCAGGGATCAAACCTGTCTCTTGCATATCCTACATTGGCATGCCAATTCTTTACCACTAGTGCCACCTGGGAAACCCAAATAATATATAATTTGTATATCTTTTAATATGGTGTTAAATTGTATTTCTTGGTATTTTGTTTAGAATTTTTGCATCCATATCAATAAATAAGACTGGTCTATAGTTTCTGGCTCAGTCAGTAAAGAATCTGCCTGCAGTGCAGGAGACCCGGGTTTGATTCTTGGGTCAGGAAGATCCCCTGGAGAAGGAAATGGCAACCCACTCCAGCTGCCTGGGAAATTCCATGGACAGAGGAGCCTGGCAGGCTACAGTCCATGGGGTCGCAAGAGCTGGACATGACTGAAGTGACAAAACCCTCACCACATAGTTCCTTTGTGTATGACTCTTCTTATCCAGTTGTTATCTCTGTAGAAATAATTCAGAAACTTTCCACCATTTTCTGTTGCCTTGAAGTAGAGATGGGGTAGTTGTTTTATTACCTTTTCAACATCATTAGTCTTTTACAGTTTTCTGCCTCTTTAGTACTGAATCTTTCCCTAAAAAAAATTTTTTTTAATTTCCTTGTGGTTATGTTCTGGTTTTCCTTCTAAATTTTTTTTTTCTTTATTGCACCTGAGTCAGAGAATGTATCTGTATGATTTTTACTTAAAAAAATTTTATTAGGATGTCTTTTGTGGCTCATCACATTATCTCTTATGGATGTTATATTAAATTTGAAAAAAATGTGAATTTTTCAATTGGGGGTATGTAATAATCAAGGCAGAGTAAGCAATCCTATAGTAATGAATTATCCTTTTATTATCATAACATAATAAAGGTTTATTTCTCTCTCACTCTAAGTCCAACATGTATTGGGTGACTCTCTGGGGAAGCTCCCCTCCATGTGGTTCTGTGTGGTTACTCAGGGATTCAAACAACTTCATCCTGTTGCTCTGCCATCTCAAGCCATGGCTGTCACTCAAAGGGAGAGTTTCCCAGTAGTATGCCAGCTTTTAAATGCTTTGGCCCAAAAATGATATTTGTCATCACTGTTCTCACTTCATTGGTTATCACTAATTGTATTGTTCTTTCTTACTGCAAGAGAGCTTTGAGGTCTAGTCTCCTGATAAGCCCAGAAGAACCAAATATGGAGAGCCCAAATATTCTTTAATATAGAGCACAGAGGTCTATGTATGTGTGCACTCAGTGCATAGGAGTTAAGAGCATGGACTGTGGGGCCATACACAGTCTTGCCATTTACTTAGCTGTGTGATCCAAGGCAAGTTACTGGTTCCATAACTGGTTTTTTCCATTTGTAAAATGAAGATAGTAACATGTCTATCCCATAGGACTGTTATAAGGATTAAATGAATACATGCTTATAAAGTATTTAGAACAATGTCTAGCTCATAGATTTGATAATTAAAACATAAAATCAACATTTAAAAATAGTTATTCACATTCTCCATGTCCTTACTTTTAATTTACTTTAATTTTTTTAAAACTTGGTTTGTCCATTTCTGAAAGGCAAGTTTAAGTTTCTTACAATTAAAAAAAAATCTCCTTGTATTTCTAACAATATATTTGTTCCCTCTTCTATTTGGTATTTTAAAGTTTATGATTGTTATATCTTATTAATTTTATCTCTTATAGTTTATGAAATAAACTGTCTTTTTGCTATTAACTTTATTCTTAATTTTTTCAGCTCTTGCTTTCTATTTTATTATTTACTTAATCATTATCCACCCCTGTATTGAGTGCTGTCTGTCTTAGGTTTGTCTCTTGTAAACAACAAAAAACGATTTTATCTCTTAGAAAAATCTTTACCTTTTAATAATGAGATTTAACTCATTCATATTATACATATATTTCACCCTAAAATGTATATTTTTCTTTCCTAACCAAACTTTTGCTGGATAGATCAAATTTTCTTTGGTCTCCTTCTTTTTTAAGTAGTGGTTCCACAATTTTTTCTTATTTCAATAGTAATTATCTTTGAATGCTTAACATACTTAAATGCTAATGTTCATACATTAACACTTAACAATTGTAACAAACACCCCATCAACTTTTACCAGTGATTATTTGAAATTAACTAACAAACTTGCTGATTTATTGGTTCACTGCTTGTAGTGGATATTACTGTTTTTTACACTTTGCATCTATTTTCTCTTCTTCTATTAGCAGAACCCCAGTTTTCTCCTGGAGATCCATACCTCTCCTAGTCTCAGTCCATTTGCTTTGGGTAGATTTTATTCTACCTACTTTCCACCCAGTTCTAGGGTAATCACAGGACTCTAAACTGCTGATCAGAGAATTGTAAGCCTTTAGCCAGATTAATCAGTTCAATGATGGTAACATGATCTGATATGAGCCCATGTGAATCAGACCTATGACTTATTTATAATTCAGAAAAAGATCCTCTTTCTTATCTTTAACCTTGGAGGATAAAAGCCTGGAGTTAATGAAAGTTAGCCAGTGGAGAAGGACCAGCATGAGGAAGAGACAACTGAAAGATGAAGAGAAATTAGGACAAATGACTTTGTTCGAATGTCTGGAACCAGCCACACCTGAAGCTTGCCTCCCATTTTTTATTAAACCCAAGGACTCAGTTTACCATGAATTCATATTTTATTTTCTTGAAGTAAATCCTTGACTTTTTTTGTTTTCTAGAAAGACTTGGATGGGTATTAATTATATTTTCAGAATGCTCACACAAGGAAAAGTGTTCCAGTTCTGGAGACTTCCTTACTGTCTTTGTCATTTCATGTGCCTCTTCGGGAACAGAATAAGTGAAACTCACAGAGCATTTCATACTATGGCAGTCTCATGTTCAATATGATAGATATAGGAAAAGGAGAATGTTAGGTAAAGAAATAGGCTTTACAGTCAGACAAATTTTGATTCGAATTCCAACTATCTCTGTGATCATCAAAATTTTTCTTAACCTTTCTGAACTTTTCTTCATCCAGAAAACAAAGATGATATAATCTCCTTTGTGAAACTATTGTATTAGTAAGACTGAGTATGTAAATTCCCTGGTTTGGGGATCAGGTCCCAGCATACAGTAAGCACTCAATAACTGCAGGTTTCCTTCTTTTTCCCTTTCTTTAAATCTCGTCAATATAAAGTAGAATATCACCAGAGACAGGAACATTTAAATACATGTCTTAATACAAATACTTTATTGAGTTGAAAAATAGCACTCATGATCTACACAATTATTTTTTTAAAGTTGCAGTCCCAAGATAACATACTTCTAAGATAGCCAGAGTCATGCTGAATTTTCGGTTTTGAGTTTTGATATATTAAATAATATATCAAATCTGAGTGTATATTGTATGGAATGTATGGAGGGCTTTCTCTTTTTTGTGTAGTAAGACCTCAGATGTTAGAAGCCATATGGGGTTCTATCTATTTTCAAATGGAATTCATTTGATGATGCCAAGAAGGGATGAGAGAGATCAGGCCACACATAATCTTTTGAGTCCTCAAGATCTAAATCTACTAAATCTCCCTCCAAAAACAATAATCTTCACACCATGGTGTCTTCAGGGATCACGCATCTCTGATAACACTCACATGGCTTTATGGGGGAGAGTTGTGTACTAGTCTGTTGACACACAGCTTTAACGCAAGTTTCATTCCAGATCTGCTTCAATTCTCAATTCTACTTCTAAAAATTACAACTGGAAACCCTGTTTATCATTTGAACATTCTTGCTTCAACACATTACTCCAAGAGATCCTGGCTTGTGGTCATTTCTAACACAGTGAACAAAGCAGTCCAAACAGACAAACACCTTTTACTTTTTGTGCATTACAGCTTGCCTGAAGTCACACAGGGAACGATAAAGGGGAGCCAGAATCCAAGGCCTCACTTAACCCAGAGAATTTCTCACCTCAATGTACCACAAAATTAAAAAAAAAAAAAAAATTTGACTAAGGAATCCAAAGGACTTCTTTTTTTAGTTTCTTCAGATTTCTAGACTTCTTTGGCTTTGGGCTGTGAGTCATATGGAAACCTCCTAGTCCATTACTGAGAGATAATTACGAATACCATCTGAAAGACCCAAGACAGTCCAAATCCAGGAAGTCATAAAAGGCAATGCAAATGGTGCTCCCTTGAGTTGTGCAAAACAGCATTCCTGCTCAAGTTAATAAATCAAAGTGTGAAAAAATGCCACCAACTACAAGGTCATGCTGGTTATTCAGACTTTTAGGACGAAAGAGACCATCTTACAGCTTGAGAAACAACTGGAGAAACAGGCCCCACTGCCTGGGCGTACTTGGTTCCCCCCGCTGCTGTCCTGTTTGCTTTGTACTGTTTAAAGAGGCATCATCACTCCTCTCATTCAACACAACTAGTCATTCCTCCTACAAGTCAAACAGCATTAGCTGCGGCTGCAGAAAGAAAAGCCAGTACCATTCTTCTAATTAATGATCTCCAAAGCTTCTATGACGGGGAAGGCAATGGCACCCCACCCCAGTACTCTTGCCTGGAAAATCCAATGGACGGAGGAGCCTGGTGGGCTGCAGTCCATGGGGTCGCTAACAGTCGGACAGACTGAGCGACTTCACTTTCACTTTTCTCTTTCATGCATTGGAGAAGGAAATGGCAACCCACTCCAGTATTCTTGCCTGGAGAATCCCAGGGATGGGGGAGCCTGGTGGGCTGCCGTCTATGGGGTCACACAGAGTCGGGCACGACTGANCAGTCGGACAGACTGAGCGACTTCACTTTCACTTTTCTCTTTCATGCATTGGAGAAGGAAATGGCAACCCACTCCAGTATTCTTGCCTGGAGAATCCCAGGGATGGGGGAGCCTGGTGGGCTGCCGTCTATGGGGTCACACAGAGTCGGGCACGACTGAAGTGACTTAGCAGCAGCAAAGCTTCTATGAAAGGGTATCACTGGGCCCACATCAAGAAAAATGAGCAAACTTGATGATTAACGTCCCTTCTCCTTAGTTTCTCCAACTGAGCTCAATATAGTGTGACCAAGCTTTCACATTAGCAGGAAGATTCTGAAAGACTCTAAAAGTGACCTCTTGGAAGAGTCAAGAGAGGAAGGTATACCATTCGGACAGACAAGGAATGCTCCCTCTTGGAGTTCCACAGGGTCAGAAAGGAGAGATGGGAAAATCTACCTACCTGGCAATTATACCCTGGATCTCACCCTAGAAGGGTTAGTTGGGGGCACATTTTCTTAAGTGCCAGATATTAGAAGACTATAGATGCTATTACAGCAGAATTTAATCCAAAAAGCCCCAGTCTTTCCCTACAGAGAGAGAAGCAGCCATGCCCTTAATCTCCCTTTAGTCATCACTGGGAGTTCTGGCTTATGTGTTACATAATATTTTCCTCAGAGTGCAACAAAGACACTGATAATCAGATGCATCAATAACTTGAATGTGACCTGCTAAGTAGGTGTTTAATAACAGAAGGAGCCAGGAGGACTCACACCAAAGCATGACCAGGAAAAGGAAGCCTCAGAGAACCCCGAGCAGCCTGTGCACCCTGTGGATGATATGGGTAAATACAGATCACACAGCCACTTGGCAAGCTCAGAGCCACTTCCAAACACCGCTGAGAGCCTCTCATCAGCAGCTGCACAGCGAGGCGCTCTACTGCTTCCTCTACAGGCTGTCGTCGTGCTCACCCTATTGAGAGTCCTGGAGGTGACCTCCCAGGTGGGTGCCTGGCCAAAGGCAAGCAAGAGGAAGTGCTGCACATGGCCCTGCTCTCTGCCAACTGGCCCACGTGTGCAGCAGACATGGTTATTGTTTGTCTCTGTAATAAAGTCATTGAGTGAATTCTGTAGAGCTTTAAATCAGCTGCATAAGCGTCACCAGGCAACTCCTCCAGGAAAAGGAGCAGGGGATGGTGAGGTGCAGACCTTCAGGGACAGTAAAAAGACAAGTGTGTCTCTTGAAAAGGCCCTTGCACTGGAAATGCTATGACGTCATTTGTGCTGACCGTGAAATCCAATCAATACAATGGTCCCGGAAGAGGCCCAAGCAAGTGAAGGGTCCTTAAACCAATGGTCCCCAAACTTCATTGTAGGTGAGAACCACTCAGCGGGCTTTAAAAATCCTGATGCCCAGTTTGTACCCCATACCAATCAGAATGTCTAGAGGTGAGAGTTGGGCATCAGTCATCTTTTTTTTAAGATTTAAAGATTCCCCTAGGTGATTTCTAGGTGCATCCATTTGGGAACCACTGATTTAAGTTCATTAGCTTCAGGTAAGCCTCCCTCTGGAAATGGAGCATAGTTTTTATTTACTTATTTAACATTTGTGGAGCAAATGTCACATCCCAAGCACTGTATCCCCAGCACTCAGCATTGTGACTTCATGTAGCTGGCAACTGCTAAATGCTTATTGAATGAATAAATGAATTCTACTTACGCAGTCTTTGTTTCACATAGAAGACTGGTTGTGTATTAGACCTGGAATTCTCTAGTTTCTCTTTTCCTTTAGATAGGCCAGCTTTTAAAGGAACACAGGGTTTCACCTCATGATAGAGATCCTTCATGGCTCCACCACACGTTAGGTGGTCCCTATAGATTCTAGATACAAAAGATGTCAGTCAGCAAGCCTCCTGAAATGAAATCTTTTTCATCTATTGTCTTCCTCTGTTTTCTTGGAAATGAATCTATGCAGAGAAACACCGAGTATATCTGATGGCAGAAATTCCAAAAGGAGTCTGTAAGGATTCCTACTTATCTGCTAAAACTTTGGCAACTCCTTCTCTCTTTCCTNTATAGGAACCTGCCATGTGAAATAATGAACACATACCAAGAAGGCAGTCCGAAGTCCAACATGCCCTTTGGTATAGACAAGGTCAAGGTGTTTACACTGACTGTTTTCTCCATTTAATCAGTAACAGTGTAACTTAAATTTCTATGATCTAGGAAGCACAAAGCATTATTAAATTAAAGTATTTTGAAAGCATGGATGCTATTTGAAGACAGAATTAAAAGCTTCTGGAAAGACTGGTGTGAAAGAAGAGAACCCTCCAGAGAACCTTGATGTTCTTTTCTGAATGGAGGAAGGGAATGAGGATGAAAGTAAAGATGAAATAAAAACTAAAATATGAAAATGTGAAAACCATTAATCCAGGAAATAAATGCACCAGCAAACAAAATGGTGATAGAAGATACATTCCTGACTGAAGATAATCTGACAATAATACATCTCCAAATGAACTCCAGTGAACTTCATAAGTCACAGATTATAGCTTTACAGAACCATGTATAGTTACTTTAAGCTGTGCTCACTTCTACTTTTAAACCAAATAAGTGAATTCCATCCTTCTTTGAGAATTAATTGACAGACGCAAACTTTCACTGGGTTCGAAAGTTCAACTCTAGTCTTTTTGCCCTAAGTCAATTAGAGTAGAGCATTAGTGGGGAGTTAATTTTAAACCTCTGTAAACCAAATGGCCAGAGGCAAGATTAAGCTTCCCTCGACTATTAACAGGATCTGAACTAGTAGGTCCGATGCCTCTTTGTTAGCTGCAACCTTGTACTGGAGCTCTTAGTCCCGTGTTGGGGTGGAGGTGATAAGATGTGATGCTGAGAGGCTTTGCATCAGAGACTCCCTTTTCTTTGGGAGTGTCTAAGGGAAGGTTCCCTTTGTAGGAGTAGAAGGGAAAAAAAGAGGTGTTGCAGTTTGACATAGAAGAGAAGGAAGAGTGCGTCTGTTTCTGCTAGCACAGAGGAATCATGCACTCTTGGGTTCAACTCAACTTCAGCCTCCTCGTCTGTAAAATTCAAGACATATCTACTTCCCAGGGATTGTTGGGGAGGTGAAATCAGATGACATGTAAAGAGCCTGTTTCTGGCACTCAAGAGGTCCTCAAAAATAGTATCTTTTCGCCCCAAAGAGAGTAGGCGGAAGGGAGAAGAATGACCACAGGAGCACAACTTCGACTTCCCAGACCCAGCTCCCCACAAGCATTTACCTCCCGGAGGATGATCCTGCCTCTCCCCGAGCCAGCCCAAAACCCCCAAATCCTTGACGGTGGTCTCTGATCCCGACGGGAAGGCACCAACCCACTCACCTCGAGGGCAGCTTAGCTGTGAGCTAGGTCCGCGCGCAGCCGCGCGCTGCCCGCCTCTTATAGAGGCGGGCGTCAGAGCCGACCAATGGGAGCCCGAGACGGCCGTGCAGTGACCAATGAGGAAAGGGTTCGCCTGCCGGGCGGGGGTTGACGGGGCACCCAAGGAGCTGACCTCCTCTGGGTGCTGACTGTCCCTGCCAGCCTGCGAGGAGACTCGCACGCCTTAGCCTTTTAACTAAACTAATGTGAGGCCAGCCTTAACTACAGAAGTCCGACCAATATTAAGCAATCGAGTTGGAAATTCCCTCCAAATCAAGATAACATCCGTTATTGACATCGCAGGCTTGCACTGCTTTTCCTGCTTGGCGACAGAAGCAAGAATCCGCCGCCCCACCCCGACCCCACCTCCCAGAATATAAACTCTTAGGTTAATAGTCCAGCCCAGCCTCATCGTTCTCTTGGTGCCTTCCTTTGTTCCTTAAAACAAGGCAATTGGCCTTTTAAGAAGTGCTCAGTACCTTTCCAATTTAAGAAACTTTAAAGCTGCAAACAGATGAGCACGCTATATTATTAGCAGAAAATCGTACATGAACAACGTGGCACTAAGGTCAAAAACTTGGACTAAAGTACTTGTTGATTGAGCACTCAGTCCATAAGATCCTGTCCCAAAAGGCTATATATGTGCTTCAATTTTTTTAAAGTCAAGTTTGTTGATGTATAATTTACTCGCAGTAAAATTCACCCTTTTGGGAAGTACATTTCTGAATTCTGACAGATTTAGTTGTGTAGCCACCAAACGAACAGAATATAGAACGTTTTACTCACCTCAAAAAAGCTCCCATTTCAATTCTCTCCCCCTACATCCAACCCCCTGACAACCACTGATGTAATTTATGTCAGTCTAGTTTTTCCTTTTCTGGAATGTCATACAAACGGAATTATACTGGCATGTGTTTTTTGGCTCCTGGCACATAACATGATGTTTTTTTAATATCATCCATTTTGTTGCCTGTCTATCAGTAATTTGTTCCTTTTCATTGCTGAATACGGATATATTTTTTAAATGCAGGACATCTACTGCTTTCAAGTGCGCTCTTCCTTTTATCTGCCTAATAATTCTATGAGATAAATATTATCCTCATTTTACAGATAAGGAAACTCAGGCTCAGAGAGGTTCCGTGACCCTTCTCTGGCACAGGCTGGTAAATAGAATCACAAATTAAACAAAAGTATTTTGACTTTAAATCTGGTGTTTTTACTACAATTCCATGAAAATCACTAGCCAGGTACAGACGTTTCAGAATCAAGCTGTGGTCAAAGACCGCTTTCCTAAAGTTGGGTCTATGGGAGCACGTGAACCACCTCTGTTAAATCATTCAAAGAAATCAGGAGAACAAGTTGGGCATTAGCTCTATGTGAAAAGTTTTGAGTAATTGATATAAATCTATCTAAGGTCACTTTGAAGGACTGCACAAAGCAGGAATTGTCTCTGGACCTCAATGAATGGAACGTACTCAGCTCCCACAATCCTAGGAGCCTGCGGGCATTTGGGCTTTCCCACTACTCTGACAGAATTCTAAGGTAATGCTGACTCTCCCCTAGGTATAATGTTTGACATCTCAAACATTGTGCTTGGAATTCCACCAAAGAATAATTTTCACTGGAGCTACTGATATAATTTAAATTAAATTCATACTCTCTGACAAGGCACAGAGAAAGAACTATCAGTTGGAGAAAAATTATATATATATATTTGCCTAATTAGAAGAGCTTATAATTAATATGAAACTGATATCATAGAATGAAAAATTACATTTACATGGAAGCTGTGGAAGAGCTAAATTAATCAAGACTTGAAGAAAAGAAGCCGTCTCAGTAAATGTATTCATTTTCCACCATTGCTGGAACAATTTGCAACAAACTTGGTGGTTTAAAACAACACACATTTATTATCTTATAGTTCTGAAGTTCAGATCCAAAATGGGTTTCACTAATATAAAATCAAGGTGTCAACTGGCTTATGTTCCTTTTGGAGGCTCCAGAAGAAAATCTGTTCTCTTGCCTTTCCTAGCTTCTAGAGGTCCCCTGTGTTCCTTGGCAGTAATAAACCACAGTGGAAAGGAATATGAAAAAGAATATAACTGAATCACTTTATTATACACCAGAAAAAGACACATTGTAAATCAACTCTACTTCAATCAAAATAAATTTAAAAAAAATTTTTTTAAAAGACTTTCAATTTCCTTTAATGCTACTCTCCAAGTTAAAGACAGAAGTGTCACCACTGGATTCAGCAACAGGGAAGTCACTGGGATCCTCGATAAAAGCAACATCAGTGATATATGTCAGAGGGAATCCAGTTTTTATGTGCAGAGGTAAGATTAGGTTTCAGAAATAATATCAGCTCCTTCAGGAGGTTTATTGTAGAGAAGAGCATAAAAAATGTGGTAGAAACTGGAGGGGAATATGAGGTGAAGGAAGGGATTTTTTTTTTTTAATAGGAGATAATAGAGAAAGAATGATCCAATAGGGCAGAAGAAATGGATGACTTGAGGAAGTGAGAAGATAACTGTAAAGTCCACCCTGCTGATCTCATTAGTTCTAATATGTCAGTCAGATAAGCCTCCTGATTTCCTAGGTATATAATCATATCCACTGAAAAGGCATCTGAAAAACATCTTAGTACTTTTCAAATAAGTGAAAAAAGATCATCCTAAGTGAGTAGAATGGTTTGGAGGCTATATAGAGGGATATCTGGTTGGCTGACAAAGTTGTTTCTCGAATTGGGTGATGGAAACAGGAATATTTGCCTTTTAATAATCATTGAAATTCAGTTTTCTACCTTTATATTTTGACAAGAAAAAGACTGATGAAAAACAAAAGTTATGAAAAATAACAATTTGACCCTTTCTAATATTTAAATCTTATACTTATTTGTTTTTCATCCTATTCTATTAGTCGGGCTGTCAGAACAGTTTTCAATAATAACATCCTGTTTTGTTCCAGACTTTAATGCAAATGTTTCTGTTTCAATTAAGAATCCTATCTGCTACAGGTATTATGTTAATGAAATTTTCTTTTATTTCAGATTATAAAGGAGTTTTTCTTAGAAACAGATGTTACAAATTTTATCAAATTGTTGGCATTTACTGATTTAAGTTCTTTTTTTAGTTCATTTCCTAATGTTAACTTAGCCTTGCATTCATAGGATAAACTCACCTTGTTCATGATGGTTTTATGGGGTTTTTTTAGTATATATTTTGTGTGTTTGCTCAGTAATGTTCAACTCTCTGCAGCTCCATGGACTGTAGCCTGCTAGGCTCCTCTGTCCATGGAATTTTCCAGGCAAGAATACTAGAGTGGGTTGCCATTTCCTACTCCAGATCTTCCCAACCCAGGGATCAAACCTGTCTCTTGCATATCCTACATTGGCATGCCAATTCTTTACCACTAGTGCCACCTGGGAAACCCAAATAATATATAATTTGTATATCTTTTAATATGGTGTTAAATTGTATTTCTTGGTATTTTGTTTAGAATTTTTGCATCCATATCAATAAATAAGACTGGTCTATAGTTTCTGGCTCAGTCAGTAAAGAATCTGCCTGCAGTGCAGGAGACCCGGGTTTGATTCTTGGGTCAGGAAGATCCCCTGGAGAAGGAAATGGCAACCCACTCCAGCTGCCTGGGAAATTCCATGGACAGAGGAGCCTGGCAGGCTACAGTCCATGGGGTCGCAAGAGCTGGACATGACTGAAGTGACAAAACCCTCACCACATAGTTCCTTTGTGTATGACTCTTCTTATCCAGTTGTTATCTCTGTAGAAATAATTCAGAAACTTTCCACCATTTTCTGTTGCCTTGAAGTAGAGATGGGGTAGTTGTTTTATTACCTTTTCAACATCATTAGTCTTTTACAGTTTTCTGCCTCTTTAGTACTGAATCTTTCCCTAAAAAAAATTTTTTTTAATTTCCTTGTGGTTATGTTCTGGTTTTCCTTCTAAATTTTTTTTTTCTTTATTGCACCTGAGTCAGAGAATGTATCTGTATGATTTTTACTTAAAAAAATTTTATTAGGATGTCTTTTGTGGCTCATCACATTATCTCTTATGGATGTTATATTAAATTTGAAAAAAATGTGAATTTTTCAATTGGGGGTATGTAATAATCAAGGCAGAGTAAGCAATCCTATAGTAATGAATTATCCTTTTATTATCATAACATAATAAAGGTTTATTTCTCTCTCACTCTAAGTCCAACATGTATTGGGTGACTCTCTGGGGAAGCTCCCCTCCATGTGGTTCTGTGTGGTTACTCAGGGATTCAAACAACTTCATCCTGTTGCTCTGCCATCTCAAGCCATGGCTGTCACTCAAAGGGAGAGTTTCCCAGTAGTATGCCAGCTTTTAAATGCTTTGGCCCAAAAATGATATTTGTCATCACTGTTCTCACTTCATTGGTTATCACTAATTGTATTGTTCTTTCTTACTGCAAGAGAGCTTTGAGGTCTAGTCTCCTGATAAGCCCAGAAGAACCAAATATGGAGAGCCCAAATATTCTTTAATATAGAGCACAGAGGTCTATGTATGTGTGCACTCAGTGCATAGGAGTTAAGAGCATGGACTGTGGGGCCATACACAGTCTTGCCATTTACTTAGCTGTGTGATCCAAGGCAAGTTACTGGTTCCATAACTGGTTTTTTCCATTTGTAAAATGAAGATAGTAACATGTCTATCCCATAGGACTGTTATAAGGATTAAATGAATACATGCTTATAAAGTATTTAGAACAATGTCTAGCTCATAGATTTGATAATTAAAACATAAAATCAACATTTAAAAATAGTTATTCACATTCTCCATGTCCTTACTTTTAATTTACTTTAATTTTTTTAAAACTTGGTTTGTCCATTTCTGAAAGGCAAGTTTAAGTTTCTTACAATTAAAAAAAAATCTCCTTGTATTTCTAACAATATATTTGTTCCCTCTTCTATTTGGTATTTTAAAGTTTATGATTGTTATATCTTATTAATTTTATCTCTTATAGTTTATGAAATAAACTGTCTTTTTGCTATTAACTTTATTCTTAATTTTTTCAGCTCTTGCTTTCTATTTTATTATTTACTTAATCATTATCCACCCCTGTATTGAGTGCTGTCTGTCTTAGGTTTGTCTCTTGTAAACAACAAAAAACGATTTTATCTCTTAGAAAAATCTTTACCTTTTAATAATGAGATTTAACTCATTCATATTATACATATATTTCACCCTAAAATGTATATTTTTCTTTCCTAACCAAACTTTTGCTGGATAGATCAAATTTTCTTTGGTCTCCTTCTTTTTTAAGTAGTGGTTCCACAATTTTTTCTTATTTCAATAGTAATTATCTTTGAATGCTTAACATACTTAAATGCTAATGTTCATACATTAACACTTAACAATTGTAACAAACACCCCATCAACTTTTACCAGTGATTATTTGAAATTAACTAACAAACTTGCTGATTTATTGGTTCACTGCTTGTAGTGGATATTACTGTTTTTTACACTTTGCATCTATTTTCTCTTCTTCTATTAGCAGAACCCCAGTTTTCTCCTGGAGATCCATACCTCTCCTAGTCTCAGTCCATTTGCTTTGGGTAGATTTTATTCTACCTACTTTCCACCCAGTTCTAGGGTAATCACAGGACTCTAAACTGCTGATCAGAGAATTGTAAGCCTTTAGCCAGATTAATCAGTTCAATGATGGTAACATGATCTGATATGAGCCCATGTGAATCAGACCTATGACTTATTTATAATTCAGAAAAAGATCCTCTTTCTTATCTTTAACCTTGGAGGATAGAAGCCTGGAGTTAATGAAAGTTAGCCAGTGGAGAAGGACCAGCATGAGGAAGAGACAACTGAAAGATGAAGAGAAATTAGGACAAATGACTTTGTTCGAATGTCTGGAACCAGCCACACCTGAAGCTTGCCTCCCATTTTTTATTAAACCAAGGACTCAGTTTACCATGAATTCATATTTTATTTTCTTGAAGTAAATCCTTGACTTTTTTTGTTTTCTAGAAAGACTTGGATGGGTATTAATTATATTTTCAGAATGCTCACACAAGGAAAAGTGTTCCAGTTCTGGAGACTTCCTTACTGTCTTTGTCATTTCATGTGCCTCTTCGGGAACAGAATAAGTGAAACTCACAGAGCATTTCATACTATGGCAGTCTCATGTTCAATATGATAGATATAGGAAAAGGAGAATTTTAGGTAAAGAAATAGGCTTTACAGTCAGACAAATTTTGATTCGAATTCCAACTATCTCTGTGATCATCAAAATTTTTCTTAACCTTTCTGAACTTTTCTTCATCCAGAAAACAAAGATGATATAATCTCCTTTGTGAAACTATTGTATTAGTAAGACTGAGTATGTAAATTCCCTGGTTTGGGGATCAGGTCCCAGCATACAGTAAGCACTCAATAACTGCAGGTTTCCTTCTTTTTCCCTTTCTTTAAATCTCGTAGAATATCACCAGAGACAGGAACATTTAAATACATGTCTTAATACAAATACTTTATTGAGTTGAAAAATAGCACTCATGATCTACACAATTATTTTTTTAAAGTTGCAGTCCCAAGATAACATACTTCTAAGATAGCCAGAGTCATGCTGAATTTTCGGTTTTGAGTTTTGATATATTAAATAATATATCAAATCTGAGTGTATATTGTATGGAATGTATGGAGGGCTTTCTCTTTTTTGTGTAGTAAGACCTCAGATGTTAGAAGCCATATGGGGTTCTATCTATTTTCAAATGGAATTCATTTGATGATGCCAAGAAGGGATGAGAGAGATCAGGCCACACATAATCTTTTGAGTCCTCAAGATCTAAATCTACTAAATCTCCCTCCAAAAACAATAATCTTCACACCATGGTGTCTTCAGGGATCACGCATCTCTGATAACACTCACATGGCTTTATGGGGGAGAGTTGTGTACTAGTCTGTTGACACACAGCTTTAACGCAAGTTTCATTCCAGATCTGCTTCAATTCTCAATTCTACTTCTAAAAATTACAACTGGAAACCCTGTTTATCATTTGAACATTCTTGCTTCAACACATTACTCCAAGAGATCCTGGCTTGTGGTCATTTCTAACACAGTGAACAAAGCAGTCCAAACAGACAAACACCTTTTACTTTTTGTGCATTACAGCTTGCCTGAAGTCACACAGGGAACAATAAAGGGGAGCCAGAATCCAAGACCTCACTTAACCCAGAGAATTTCTCACTTCAATGTACCACAAAATTTAAAAAAAAAAAAAAATTTGACTAAGGAATCCAAAGGACTTCTTTTTTTAGTTTCTTCAGATTTCTAGACTTCTTTGGCTTTGGGCTGTGAGTCATATGGAAACCTCCTAGTCCATTACTGAGAGATAATTACGAATACCATCTGAAAGACCCAAGACAGTCCAAATCCAGGAAGTCATAAAAGGCAATGCAAATGGTGCTCCCTTGAGTTGTGCAAAACAGCATTCCTGCTCAAGTTAATAAATCAAAGTGTGAAAAAATGCCACCAACTACAAGGTCATGCTGGTTATTCAGACTTTTAGGACGAAAGAGACCATCTTACAGCTTGAGAAACAACTGGAGAAACAGGCCCCACTGCCTGGGCGTACTTGGTTCCCCCCGCTGCTGTCCTGTTTGCTTTGTACTGTTTAAAGAGGCATCATCACTCCTCTCATTCAACACAACTAGTCATTCCTCCTACAAGTCAAACAGCATTAGCTGCGGCTGCAGAAAGAAAAGCCAGTACCATTCTTCTAATTAATGATCTCCAAAGCTTCTATGACGGGGAAGGCAATGGCACCCCACCCCAGTACTCTTGCCTGGAAAATCCAATGGACGGAGGAGCCTGGTGGGCTGCAGTCCATGGGGTCGCTAACAGTCGGACAGACTGAGCGACTTCACTTTCACTTTTCTCTTTCATGCATTGGAGAAGGAAATGGCAACCCACTCCAGTATTCTTGCCTGGAGAATCCCAGGGATGGGGGAGCCTGGTAGGCTGCCGTCTATGGGGTCACACAGAGTCGGGCACGACTGAAGTGACTTAGCAGCAGCAAAGCTTCTATGAAAGGGTATCACTGGGCCCACATCAAGAAAAATGAGCAAACTTGATGATTAACGTCCCTTCTCCTTAGTTTCTCCAACTGAGCTCAATATAGTGTGACCAAGCTTTCACATTAGCAGGAAGATTCTGAAAGACTCTAAAAGTGACCTCTTGGAAGAGTCAAGAGAGGAAGGTATACCATTCGGACAGACAAGGAATGCTCCCTCTTGGAGTTCCACAGGGTCAGAAAGGAGAGATGGGAAAATCTACCTACCTGGCAATTATACCCTGGATCTCACCCTAGAAGGGTTAGTTGGGGGCACATTTTCTTAAGTGCCAGATATTAGAAGACTATAGATGCTATTACAGCAGAATTTAATCCAAAAAGCCCCAGTCTTTCCCTACAGAGAGAGAAGCAGCCATGCCCTTAATCTCCCTTTAGTCATCACTGGGAGTTCTGGCTTATGTGTTACATAATATTTTCCTCAGAGTGCAACAAAGACACTGATAATCAGATGCATCAATAACTTGAATGTGACCTGCTAAGTAGGTGTTTAATAACAGAAGGAGCCAGGAGGACTCACACCAAAGCATGACCAGGAAAAGGAAGCCTCAGAGAACCCCGAGCAGCCTGTGCACCCTGTGGATGATATGGGTAAATACAGATCACACAGCCACTTGGCAAGCTCAGAGCCACTTCCAAACACCGCTGAGAGCCTCTCATCAGCAGCTGCACAGCGAGGCGCTCTACTGCTTCCTCTACAGGCTGTCGTCGTGCTCACCCTATTGAGAGTCCTGGAGGTGACCTCCCAGGTGGGTGCCTGGCCAAAGGCAAGGAAGAGGAAGTGCTGCACATGGCCCTGCTCTCTGCCAACTGGCCCACGTGTGCAGCAGACATGGTTATTGTTTGTCTCTGTAATAAAGTCATTGAGTGAATTCTGTAGAGCTTTAAATCAGCTGCATAAGCGTCACCAGGCAACTCCTCCAGGAAAAGGAGCAGGGGATGGTGAGGTGCAGACCTTCAGGGACAGTAAAAAGACAAGTGTGTCTCTTGAAAAGGCCCTTGCACTGGAAATGCTATGACGTCATTTGTGCTGACCGTGAAATCCAATCAATACAATGGTCCCGGAAGAGGCCCAAGCAAGTGAAGGGTCCTTAAACCAATGGTCCCCAAACTTCATTGTAGGTGAGAACCACTCAGCGGGCTTTAAAAATCCTGATGCCCAGTTTGTACCCCATACCAATCAGAATGTCTAGAGGTGAGAGTTGGGCATCAGTCATCTTTTTTTTAAGATTTAAAGATTCCCCTAGGTGATTTCTAGGTGCATCCATTTGGGAACCACTGATTTAAGTTCATTAGCTTCAGGTAAGCCTCCCTCTGGAAATGGAGCATAGTTTTTATTTACTTATTTAACATTTGTGGAGCAAATGTCACATCCCAAGCACTGTATCCCCAGCACTCAGCATTGTGACTTCATGTAGCTGGCAACTGCTAAATGCTTATTGAATGAATAAATGAATTCTACTTACGCAGTCTTTGTTTCACATAGAAGACTGGTTGTGTATTAGACCTGGAATTCTCTAGTTTCTCTTTTCCTTTAGATAGGCCAGCTTTTAAAGGAACACAGGGTTTCACCTCATGATAGAGATCCTTCATGGCTCCACCACACGTTAGGTGGTCCCTATAGATTCTAGATACAAAAGATGTCAGTCAGCAAGCCTCCTGAAATGAAATCTTTTTCATCTATTGTCTTCCTCTGTTTTCTTGGAAATGAATCTATGCAGAGAAACACCGAGTATATCTGATGGCAGAAATTCCAAAAGGAGTCTGTAAGGATTCCTACTTATCTGCTAAAACTTTGGCAACTCCTTCTCTCTTTCCTGTTGCTGCTGCTGCTGTTGCTAAGTCACTTCAGTCGTGTCCGACCCTGTGCGACCCCATAGACGGGAGCCCACCAGGCTCCCCCGTCCCTGGGATTCTCCAGGCAAGAACACTGGAGTGGGTTGCCATTTCCTTCTCCAATGCGTGAAAGTGAAAAGTGAAAGTGAAGTCGCTCAGTTGTGCCCAACTCTTAGCGACCCCATGGACTGCAGCCCACCAGGCTCCTCCATCCATGGGATTTTCCAGGCAAGAGTACTGGAGTGGGGTGCCATTGCCTTCTCCGTTTCCTCATGTTACAGGGTCTTAAAATTCAATTCACACTCGTACTCTGATAGGGAGAGAAAAAGTAACAGCTTCATTTTGTTACCATCATAAAGCTGATATTTCTCTGGATCCCCATCTGTTAGTAGCAGGAAAATTTAAAAACCAAATATCCAATTCCAGTGAAATTCACTCTGGTCCAATAATTTAAAGAGGTCCTTCAAGACTGCAATCTTTAATTAGAAAGAAATGAAAAAGGCTGGTGTCTTACACAGCTGCCTCCTAAGATGCTGTCCAGGTTCATAGAGGAGGGGTGTAGCCAAGATGTCATGGTAGATATGAAGATTATATTCTTTTCTACTTGGACCTCTTGGCTTCCAGGGTGCTTGTTGTTACCTCACTTGAGGTAGTGTCCTAGTTTCTGTAAATTCAGCATTTTATCTTGTTGGGTTTGCCTCGGGCTCCACAGTGCTCCCTGAGTGACTAGGCCTCATCTCAGCTCCCACTGGCAACAAACCCTTGAGTCTCCTACATACACATCATTGCTCCAACCTCCTGGATCAAGGCCTCGTCCTCTCCAGCCTCTGCTATGGCATCACCATGTCCTGCTACAGCAGGCCTGCTGGCATATTCACTAGCTCTCAGAACCTCCCTCTGCAGGCAGGATGGAGTCAAGCCCTGGGTTGGAGATGTTTTCCTTATGTGGTCCCACGAGAAGGGGGGCAAGGATTTATCTGATGTCCTTAATTGTGATGGCGGATGGGCAACAGTTAGGCCTGTATTTAATTGCAGGGAGCTCTCTACCCACAAAGAGACCTATGTATCTCTTAGAGTTATGTAAGCCTCAAGAGAGCCCCAATCTCTATCATGTAACTTTGAGAAGTGAAAGTAAGTCATTTCAGAAGAGACATGGACTCTGATTTTTGGAGATAAAATAAATGCTTGTTAACTGTTTTCTTCCTATACCAAATTGTCAGCTTCTTAATCCCACTGAGCATCGTGCTAAACACATGGTAAATTCAACACACTACAACCTGCCTACCATGGCATGCATCACTGAGAAGTGTTTATTCACAATTCAGTTTCTCTCTTACTGGTTCAGTAAACTCCAACAAAGCACTTACTGATCATATATTGGAAGTTTATCCCTGGTTTGAAATGTGACAGAGACCTGTGTTCTATGAACATCCATTTTCTCCCACTGAAGACTAAATCCTCTGCTACTGAAACATTTCAAGGCTCAACAGCAATGTTAACAGAAATCAATACTAGCATATAGGGTGAGAGAACTGGTCCAAAGTGATGAAAGTAAAAGTGTGAGTCACTCAGTCTATCCAATTCTTTGAGACTCCATGGATTGTAGCCCTCCAGGCTCCTCTGTCCATGGATTTCCCAGGGAAGAATACTGGAGTGGGTTACCATTTTCTTCTCCAGGGGATCATCCCAACCCAGGGATTGAACCCAGGTCTCCTGCATTGCAGGCGGATTCTTTACCATCTGAGCAACCAGGGACAAAGTGATGGTACAGCCTAAAAAGAACTGAGCTCAAATTTCAGAGCTGGAAATGAATAGATTTTAACCAAAGTATTCCCCAAACTCAGGATATGGCAAATAAATTCACAGCAGCGCCTCTGTGGTAGACGTAGACACAGATAAAAATCACTAGACCAACCCAATTCATTTGATGACAATGACATAAGCTACAAAATCCCCTTTCTGCTCCCTTTGCGTTTATTTCCAGGAGCACAGATAACCTTCCATGTGTATCTTGGGTCCAATGCCCAGTGATTCTGTTGTGTTTGGAGTTATTTAGGCCTTTGGGCATCGGACTCTCTTCCTGTACCTATCTCTTCCTCACTGTCCAATTGCTTTCTTCTGGTTCTCTATATCCAGAATCGCAAAAAAATAAATACCAGCTCCAGCTGGCAACAAACTCTTGAATCTGTCTCATCACTTTTCCAGGTTTCGAGGAGAAGCAAGAGAGGAAGAATTTTTTTTTTTTTCCTTTTCAATTAATTTCCATTTCTTTCAAGTCTGAGTAAATGCTGAGCACAGAGCAACTAGGATGATATGATTATGGAAACTATTAATCTCTCCATCAAAGGAGAGCCAAGTCATGGTTACGGAGCAGCTGGCACGTTCCTCCAAAGGGCTTCTGCAGCATGATCCTCCTGGTTTCCTTTGGGCTGTAAATACTCAGGGCACAACCTGTGGCAACTTCCTAAAAGATAAAATAATCCTTGAGTGCCTTGTGAGCTGTTCTGGAAAGCTGTGTGTCTTTTCAGCAACAGTCCTAAATAGCCAACCCACATTAAAACATGTTCTAATAGAAATGAAAGATAAAAATCTACTAAGATTTCACATTACTCAAGACTGATCTGAAAATGTGAAATTTGGATCCTTAAAGATCATTTAGATATCACTTTATGGGGGCAACAAGCAAAGGGTTACACTTGGAGTAAGAAATCTCCAAATTGCTTTAAATATTGAATACTATAATCACAAAAATTAAAGTAACTTATATAAGTTAGTCAGGACACAAAAGACAGTTACCTGGTCTGTCCAAACGTTTTTTTTAAAAAATTAAAGAATTCAATTTGAGGACTTTGTTCCAGGGTCCACAGCACTGACAGATTTTTTTTTTTTTTCTACCACTGGTGACAGAATACAGACTTCTCTGTGGTGGGGAAGTTAAAGGACGTAAGTTTGTCCAGGTGAATGCTAGCTGACTGACCATGTAGATGTTGGTTCCTGGTTAACACCAGCTGCATTTTGAAGAAAGCACACTAAGGTTTACAAATGCCACCAGCCTTCCCAGACACATGTCCTAGGAGAGTTAACTTCCAAAGATGCCAATTTCTTCAAACAGTATAGGGTCAGAAAGAGCCATTTAAAATAAAATTACATGATCCTATATTGACTGAGTGACTTATAATAAAGCCATATGTCTCTCTCTATATATATTCTTGAACTGTGGACCATGATAAATATACATTCCCCACTAACCCACACACCTTGCTTTCAAAACATACACTCCTTCGTGGAAGCAAGCCTAAACTTCAGAAGTCAAGCTCCTCCAGAATACAGAAAGCCTCCTTGTCCTTTCTTCCACTAACTCATTGTTGGAGTCTGCATGCACAACAGGCCTGACCAAGCAGGAAATTGTCAGTTCTATGAAGGGACTGTTCCCTAAAATGTTTCAGTTTCTCATGTAATCATATAAACCCTGAATGGTAAGCGGGAAAACCCATAAAATTATAAACAGATCCTGTGATGTTAAAGGAAAAGAAAGAGTTTAATAAGCAGGCTTCTTTTATTACAATAGACTTGACGTCATTATTTATTTCCAATACTAAAACACAAAGACACTTGCCACATTATGGACCAGGATGAAAAGGACATGTGGACTTTCCTGAGTATTTTAATATCCTCTTATTGACAATAGATAGAAGAACTGAACAAGGACTGGAAACAGGAAATGATTTTAGTGATTTCATTACAGTAATAGAGAAAAGCATTTCCAATGACAGAGATTGGCAGATGGTCTCCTAAGCCTCCCACTTCTAAACAGCCTGCAGGTCACCAAGTCCAATATTGATACAAGCTCAGTATGTAATTAACTAAGTGTCCTAGTGAGCAGAAATGTTTTTATAAATACATGCTGTAGCCTTAGCAGTAGAACAGAGAACCTGGTGTTTAAAAGTTAATTTAAAATCATTTCACAAGGAAACGTATTTAGAGGCAGCAAGAGGCAAAGTTAAGACTGCCGCTAAAGAGCTCTTGATGTTCTAGTACAAATCATATTTACAGTGAAGTTTCAAATATGGTACATTTCACTTAATATTTCTGTAGTGAAAAATAAATGTGGTTGCAGAATTTTCAGATATTTGAGACTTTTCAGATCTCATTCAAGAAAACTTAAAAGGCTTTTCAATATATTTTGAAATCATGAAGCATGACGTCTCCAGGTTTGTTTGGGGGTTTTTTTGGCTCAAAACTGCTTAGGCTATTAGGTGTCTTTTATGCTTCACACAAATTTTATGATTTTTTTTCTATTTCTGTAAAAAAAAATCAGGATTTTGATAAGTGCTACAATGAGCCTGTCGATTATGTTGGAGAGTATGGCCAATTTAACAATATTAATTCTTACAATTCATGATCATGGATATCTTTTCATTTGTGTCTGCCTGAATTTCTTCTGTCAGTGTTTTATAATTTTTCAGTGTGTAAGTCTTTCACCGCCTTTTTGATGCTACTCTAAGTGGGATTGTTTTAAGAAAAGACATACACACCAAAAAAATAGAACAGAGCCCAGAAAGAAACCCATACACACACAACCAATCTTTGACAAAGGTGGCAAGAAAATAGCATGGGGGAAGGACAGTCTCTTCAGTAAGTAGTGCTGGGGAAAACTGGATGTCCATGTGTTTAAGAATGAAAATGTACCTCTCTTACATCATACATAAAAATTAACTCAAAATGGATACAAACATCAATGTAAAACTTAGACCATAAAAACTCTGAGAAGAAAACATGGAGGGAAGTTTCTGATAGTAGTCTTTGCAATTATTTCTTGGATATGATACCAAGAGCACAGACAAAAACAGACAAGTGGGCCTACATCAAACTATTCTGCATAGCAAAGGAAGCAATCAACAAAATGAAAAGGCAGCCTATGGGGCGGGAAAAGATATTTCTAAGCCATATATCTGATAGAGTTAATATTCCAATATCACGGGAAATCTGCAACTCACTAGCAAAAAAACTTCACGAACAACCTGATTAAAAATTTGGCCAAGGAACTGAACAGACATTTCACCAATGAAGACGTGAATGGCTGACACGTATATGAAAAAGTGCTCAACGTCACTAATCACCAGGGAAACACATATCAAAACCAAAATGAGATTATCACTTCACACCAGTTAGGGTGGCTATTATCTACATACACAAGTGTTGCTAACGAAAGACAGGTGTTACTGAGCATGTGAAGAAAAAGGTACCCTTGTACACTGTTGGTAGGAATGTAAACTGAAAGTGACATCTCAGTAATACCCCGGCAAGGTGATCAGGGTTAGTGTGCTCCAGATCAGCCTTATCCTGACAAAGATGGAAAATAATCATTATTTTAGGAAAAAAGAGTTGGGGGAGGGGGTGAATTAACAAGTTACTTACACTTCAGCAATCTCACTTCTAGGTATCTAACCAAAGGAACTGGAATCAGGATCTCGGAGACCTTCACTCTCGTGTTCACTGCAGCACTCTCCACAAAGCCAAGACACAGAAGCGACCTGAATGCCCACTGATGGGGAAGAGAATACGGCATATACACACAGTGGAACACTATTCAGCCTTTAAAAAGACTAGTGTGTTTAGACTGCTTATATTAACTTAATGTTTAATTGGCTGAAGCAAAATGACTTGGCCAAGCTCAAAATCAAAGGGCAGGGAAATACACTCCAGTCACCCAAGAGAATGGACACAGAGAGGTGAAGAACGGAGAACAATGATCTGTTCTGCTCCAGGCTGACCGACCTCTTCTGTTCTATGCAGGACAATTTCTTCCCCTGTTACTCTACAGAAGACTCTAGAATGTGAGCTCTGCTTGGCCAGATTCATGTCTCTGTCCACTACAAAATTTCCAGTATGCATATCCTGTCCGTTAAGTTGGCTGCTGTCTTCCTAATATTTAGAACAACACCTGGTACATAGTAGACAATAAATGACTGGCTGCCCCCAAATAGGGTCTTCAGCCTTGCAAGTTACATGATTTTCAGAGTCCAGTGCTCCTGAACCTGCTTCTGCAGAAAGCACCATTTAAAAATATCACTGTAACTGATACAAGTGTTAATTTTTGGTAAACTCTTCAAACTGTGTAGCATTAAAAAAAAAAAGTTTTAACATTGCTCACTTTAAAAAAACTATTTATTATAATTTACAGATTTAGGAAGTTTTCAAACATATAGAAGTACTATGAAAATATGCACCACTTCATAATGTTACAATAGCAAGAAGCATCAATAAGGTAGGTTCAAGGCAGAAATGGAAGTAGAAAATAACCTGGACATCCTGAGCCTCCCCTTGATGTATCCTTTTTCTCCCTCTGTAACCTGGCCACTCTGAATGGCACTCTTTTGTTCAGACACCCAAGGTTCCTGTGCGCCCCCTTTTAAAATGTGCCCTCGGGCAAAGAGAATGTGAATTTATACACTGACGTTAAACATGACAATAACTTGGAGTATTACTCTAATAGGCTTATTTGCATCTTTAACCTTAAACTTTAAGAGATAACAGAAGTAGAATTTTTAGCACTGGCTAGCAGGTAGGAGTGATTACATAGGTGCCTTTGAAAGCTCACGTTAAAGTCACATTCCACTTGGTGGAGAGGTCACCACCAAAGACATACAAATATACATAAAGCCAACCTACCAATTAGAGTTTAATCGATAAGATTTTAATTTCATAGTTCAATTATTTTTAGCAGGGTACTTTCAACACTAAAATTACCCCCAAACTGGAAACTATATATCTCTTACAAACAGCACAGGAAAACCCTGTGTTTTATCAGCACAGGTCATTCAAGGAAAGAATACAAAGCATGAGGCAAGACTAATGCTTTAAAGATTAAAAATTTTAAAGATTCTGCAACAGACTGAGAAGAGGCTATACCAGAAGAGAGGCTTAAAAAGCTGGCTTTTTCATTCGTAACTGCTATTTTCTGAAAATCTACTCAAAGTCCACTTTCGGTAACTGAAATAATACAAACTGGGTACTTCCTATAAGTGTACCTGGTTGACTCTCAGAATACATTTCATTAGGAAGCAATATACTGAATGATACACTGTGACAGGAAAATCACGTATAACAGTCTGTAAACAACCAGAAGTTATGAAACTTCCTCAATCTTAACTTTAAAAATCTGAAGTCACTCAAGAAAATCATTTTCTGAAATTAAACCAGAGAATTTTGCTAATGTGCTTTCATCAGAACGTTAGCATTTTCATCTTCATACGTAAAACACTGGAAAAAACTTGAACCGTAACAAAGCGAAACCAGTAGTTGCTTTTGATTGTTACTAACAACCTAGCATGGAATCAATACAGTTAAAATGGATAGAAAGGTTTGCATATTGTGGCAAACACCAAGAACTGGATATACTCAAAAGCCATTCCTATCTCCCTTCTCTCTTGCCTTTCTCTCCTGTAGAGGCCAGAAAGAAAACAAGTATTTGATTTCAAATACCTGCAATTAGGGACAGACATAAGACATGGTTCTGGCCAGGGAGGGCTATCTTTTCTAAATAAAAAGTAAAGATTTGTTAAGAGAAAGCCCCTTGGCCTCTCTTTTTTCTTCCATGAATGTGGAAGAAAGGACCAGAGATATTATAGTCCCTTTAAACCAAAAGACAACAATAATGAACACAAAGGTCTACCCAGCAGATCACATAGAGATAAAAGGAGTCAGGGTCCCCGAGCCACCTGATAAGGGCTGGAATGCACACCTCTGGACTTCTTATTGCATAAAATACATACAAGTTAACAGATTAAGCTACTGTAGTAGGGTTTTCTACTAGTGCAGCTGAATGCACTTGCAGTAGATATGAATACAAAATTCTGAGTAAAAATCAAATTGAGTTATGAAGAAAATCTTCAGTGACCCCTCAAATATTCTATAAAGGACCTCTATAATTTTTTTTCTTTACCTGAAGACAAATACTATACAACCAACACACATACACCAAAAAAAAAGGAGGGGAGGGAGATGATGTTTGATGGTAGTGAAAATATTTCAATGCCAAACAAAAATGAGATAAGGCTGGAGGAGAAGGGCATGAGTATAACACCAAACAATTATGGTGTAATATTTCCTATCTGTCAATTTCAACAGTCAGCGGGTCCATTTCTTGGGCAGAGAATTCTAATAGTTTTTAAGTCTGAATCTTCAAACTTGGGAAGCCTTCCTCCAGGTTACCAGCAAGAGTCTTATCAACTTCACGGAGGATTCTGAGAAAGTCTTCCACCTGTGAGTTAAACCAAAGAATCGAATAAAAATAAGTAGAGGAAAAGATAGCTTTAAAAGACACTGACTACTGTCTATAAAAACGCTCTACCCATGTCTTCTGAACAGCCCAGTGGAAAAGGAATGTTAACAGATTGTCAGATGACAAGAACAGTACTTCCTGGATAGTCCTCTGAAGCACCAAGGAAATGCCTAGCCCTCATCACTTTGTTTACTTTTACTTATTTTGGTTGTGCCAGGACTCCGTTGCCGTGTGAGGCCTTTCTCCAGCTGCGGCGAGCAGGCGTTTCCCACTGCAGTGGCTTCTGTTGTTGCGGAGTACAGGCTCTGCGCGGGCGAGCTCAGCGGCTGCGGCATGCGGCTCTAGGGCACTCAGGCTCAGCAGTTAGGGCCCGCGGGCTCCAGAGGATAGGCTCCGTAGCTCTGGCACACGGCTTAGTTGCTCCGAGGCATATGGAATCTTCCCAGACTAGGGTTCGAACCCATGTCCCCGGCATTGTCAGGTGGATTCTTACCCAGCTGGTCCAGAAGGGAAGTCCCCTCGTTTATTTTTAAACTAATATTTCTCCTCCTACTGATTCCCCTTGAGGGTCCATTACCAGAGTTATATTATCACCCTCCTTTCTGACCCACTCCCACATTCCATATTCCATTTTTCTCAAAAAAAATTGTTTTGAAATTGCCTCTAATTGTAGCAAATGCAATGTAATTTGAAGGACCATAAAAACCTATTGACTGTACCTAAGAATCTTATTTTTAATTAATATATATGCTACAATAGGATACTATAAATTCAGTGTTGATTACTTTGTTACTCAGGCTAGTGCCATGAATTATCCAGCAGTCATCTATCTGACAAAGGCACTGACTCATGTGTAGTATATGCACTATCTTTCTTCACAAAGGCCTCAGAGATCAAGTGCTTATTACTTAAAACGTTTTATGGAGTAATCCTCTGAAACTCGGCCACCTATACATTTACTCATACTCACCACAGGGCTATAGAAAGGAAGAAGATTTTCAAATGCACAGGAACATTTCTGTTTGCTTAACTGGCCCTCCTTTAGTCCCTGAGTTACAGTCTCCTAAAACAAATAAACAAAAAGATCTGTTATCAAAAAAAGGAAAATTTCTAAAGCTACATCTGGCGAATAAGTACAAATCAGTTTATCCAGTCCCCCACTGATCCTATAGGCATTTCAAATGTTCCAAACTGAACCCGCCATCACTCCTCCTTGTCTAACCCAAACGTGCTCCATTGAAGGCACCACTATCCACCAGGCCTGCTGCACAAACCAAAAACGTAGGGTATCGCCAAGATGTCCTCCTCCGCTGCTAGCCCCTCCACCTAAGTGTTTAGTTCTACTCTGCTAAATCTCTCTCATCTCACCCCTGCTCTCCATCCACTCTTCCACTGTCTAAGCTCTCACTATTTCCTTGAGGATTACCAGCCACAAGAGCCTATTGGTTGGTCTCCTGTCTTGCAGCTTCAACTCATTCTAATCCTCTACTACTTCTGGAGTAATCTTTCTCAACAGGTCCTATCACTTGATGCTTCAAAAAAAAACTCTAGTAGTTCCTCAGTTTTCTCAAGATTAAGTCCAAATTCCATTAAGTATGGCATATCAGAATTTTCAAGACATATTCCTGGTTTATTCTCAGCCTACTTTCCTCCTATATTCTTATCACATAAAAATTAAGAAACACCTACATCCCTCCCTCCAAAAAAACAAAAACAACAACAAACAATGGGAAAAATACTTGTAACAAATATGCAAAAGATATAGAATTACCCAAGGAGTTCATACAAAAATCAAGATGGGTAAGTTTATAAAGCAGGAAACACAAATAATACACAATATATGGAAAGATATTCAATCTCACTAATAATAAAAATTACTAAGGCTATGGTTTTTCCAGTGGTCATGTATGGATGTGAGAGTTGGACAGTGAAGAAAGCTGAGTGCCAAAGAATTGATGCTTTTGAACTGTGGTGTTGGAGAAGACTCTTGAGAGTCCCCTGGACTGCAAGGAGATCCAACCAGTCCATTCTAAAGGAGATCAGTCCTGGGTGTTCATTGGAAGGGCTGAAGCTGAAACTCCAATTCTTTGGCCACCTCATGCAAAGAGTTGACTCACTGGAAAAGACCCTGATGCTGGGAAGGATTGGGGGCAGGAGGAGAAGGGGACGACAGAGGATGAGATGGCTGGATGGCATCACCAACTCGACGGACATGAGTTTGGGTAAACTCTGGGAGTTGGTGATGGACAGGAAGGCCTGGCACGTTCCAATTCATGGGGTCACAGAGTCGGACATGACTGAGTAACTGAACTGAACTGAATAATAAAAAAAATGCAAATCAAAATAAGGTGCAATATATCATCTGTTGCATTTTACTTGATATAAAAATTATAAAGCACAACAATAAGGATCAAGTAAAATCAACATTTTTCACATGTCAAGAGCATTTTGGCAATATATAGCCATTTATGCCTTAGTCATCTTTACATTTATCATGTTGAACCCAGCCATTTAGCTTCTGAAAACCTTATGTTAAGGTAATAATCCCAAATCTGAAAAAGGGAAGCATGATAATTCACCAAAAATACAAATCATCAGAATAACTAAAGCTTGTTTTAAGGAATATTCTTCTTAAAAGCATCAATGAATATGATCTTCATCATTGCATGCATAAATATATTCTTCCTAAAATATATGACTTCATGGGAAATAGATGGGGGAACAGTGGAAACAGTGTCAGACTTTATTTTGGGGGGCTCCAAAATCACTGCAGATGGTGACCGCAGCCATGAAATTAAAAGACGCTTACTCCTTGGAAGAAAAGTTATGACCAACCTAGATAGCATATTGAAAAGCAGAGACATTACTTTGCCAACTAAGGTCCATCAAGTCAAGGCTATGGTTTTTCCAGTGGTCATGTATGGATGTGAGAGTTGGACTGTGAAGAAAGCTGAGCACCAAAGAATTGATGCTTTTGAACTCTGGTGTTGGAGAAGTCTCTTGAGAGTCCCTGGACTGCAAGGAGATCCAACCAGTCCATCCTAAAGGAGATCAGCCCTGGGTGTTCTTTGGAAGGACTGATGCTAAACCTGAAACTCCAGTACTTTGGCCACCTCATGAGAAGAGCTGACTCACTGGAAAAGACTCTGATGCTGGGAGGGATTGGGGGCAGGAGGAAGAGGGGACGACAGAGGATGAGATGGCTGGATGGCATCACCAACTCGATGGATGTAAGTTTGAGTGAACTTCAGGAGATAGTGATGGGCAGGGAGGCCTGGCGTGCTGCGATTCATGGGGTTGCAAAGAGTCGGACACGACTGAGCGACTGAACTGAACTGAACTGGAGAAAGAATATGCTCAAAGAAAGAATATGCTACCAATCCTGCAAATATTCACGAAGAATACTTCTTAAGACAAGTTTACAGTAAATCTTGAAAACCGATTTTTTGGCAAATTGAGTATTAAACAAACTGGTTTTCAGTGAAAAGTTTTTCAGTGTATTGATGTGGAGTCAGGAAAAGTGCTTATAATGTTAAGTGAAAAGAGCGGCCTCCAAAAATTGTATAACTGGTGAGACGTATATGAAAGGCACATAAATAAATATACCAATTTACATCAGCTGTTAGGTTGAGTATAAACTTATAGTGATTAAGTTTTTTCTTTCTCTATTTCCCCAGATTTATATAAACCTGAAAAATAAAAACACTAACAATAAAATCTGAGAGCAGAAAGCAATCCATACTTTCTTCTGCTGAAGAAAGCATTTTATACTTTTCTCCTACCTTTGTTAACACTTGGAAAATATTAGAAAGAAATTCACATGAAATATCCTTCAAGATTTTCAAGTGGAAATCCTCTTGGATTAAATCAGACTTTTTAGTTTCTTCTGTGTTAGACTCCACTGAGTTCTCTGGTTTCTTTTGACAATGTTCCATATTTTGTAAGACACGAATCAGGCTGTCAATTAGAGGAAGATCCACTGTACAAACAAATCAAGGGGCAAGGAATCAGCCAGTTAAATCTGGTTACCATTCATTCATTCCTGCACATGTACTGAACACCTACTAATACTAGATACCACTGTATTTTAGGTACTGTAGATATGGTGGTAAACAAGATTGTCAAGGCTTCAGACTTCAAGAGGCTTACGTTTTTATACTCCCAAATAAGCAAGTGAATAAAACAGATTGAAAAAGAAATCCAAAATGATGAAAAAGAACAGATATTGAAAAATATAATTCAGGAAGTGCCTCTCTCCCCAGATTTAAGTTTGTAGTTTGAAAATACCAGGGAAATGGATAAAAAATAGTCAACATGGAGATATATGCTTTAAGTTATTAGATTTGTAAGGACTTTTTTTTTTAATGGGGGGCATTATAATTGTATTTTGAGACAGTTATAAAGGAAATGGATAAAAAATAGTCAACATGGAAATATATGCTTTAAGTTATTGGGTTTTAAGGATTTTTTTTTTAAATGAGGGGCATTATAACTATATTTTGAGACAGTTATAAAGTTATTAACCTTACTAAATCTCAGATACACTNCCAAAATGATGAAAAAGAACAGATATTGAAAAATATAATTCAGGAAGTGCCTCTCTCCCCAGATTTAAGTTTGTAGTTTGAAAATACCAGGGAAATGGATAAAAAATAGTCAACATGGAGATATATGCTTTAAGTTATTAGATTTGTAAGGACTTTTTTTTTTAATGGGGGGCATTATAATTGTATTTTGAGACAGTTATAAAGGAAATGGATAAAAAATAGTCAACATGGAAATATATGCTTTAAGTTATTGGGTTTTAAGGATTTTTTTTTTAAATGAGGGGCATTATAACTATATTTTGAGACAGTTATAAAGTTATTAACCTTACTAAATCTCAGATACACTCATAAAACAAAGCAAATAAATCATATACTTAAGTATTTCAATATAAATGTACATCACGAAAAATATGACAATATTCAGATCAAACATAACTATCAACATATTTAAATGGTTTAACTCATTTACTGAGAAGAAATCAACACATCTAAAGCAAAGTATTCAGAAAGGTTGAAAAAAATAATATAGACAAAGGTATTAGAGGCAAATGCAAACAAAAGGAAAACAGGGGATATGAACTTTATATCTAATATAAAAGGATTTAAGCAAAAAAAAAACAGTATTATGGGAGACAAAGATGGGGAATTTATAATGAATGTCTATATACTATAACATTATGCCATCAACATTCATTAAACTACAAATGAGGAAAAGAAAAGGACAAACACATTGGCAGTAGAAGATATTAATTTTCCCTCTTTTCATATCAAGNACCAACCTAGATAGCATATTGAAAAGCAGAGACATTACTTTGCCAACTAAGGTCCATCAAGTCAAGGCTATGGTTTTTCCAGTGGTCATGTATGGATGTGAGAGTTGGACTGTGAAGAAAGCTGAGCACCAAAGAATTGATGCTTTTGAACTCTGGTGTTGGAGAAGTCTCTTGAAGGTCCCTGGACTGCAAGGAGATCCAACCAGTCCATCCTAAAGGAGATCAGCCCTGGGTGTTCTTTAGAAGGACTGATGCTAAACCTGAAACTCCAGTACTTTGGCCACCTCATGAGAAGAGCTGACTCACTGGAAAAGACTCTGATGCTGGGAGGGATTGGGGGCAGGAGGAAGAGGGGACGACAGAGGATGAGATGGCTGGATGGCATCACCAACTCGATGGATGTAAGTTTGAGTGAACTTCAGGAGATAGTGATGGGCAGGGAGGCCTGGCGTGCTGCGATTCATGGGGTTGCAAAGAGTCGGACACGACTGAGCGACTGAACTGAACTGAACTGGAGAAAGAATATGCTCAAAGAAAGAATATGCTACCAATCCTGCAAATATTCACGAAGAATACTTCTTAAGACAAGTTTACAGTAAATCTTGAAAACCGATTTTTTGGCAAATTGAGTATTAAACAAACTGGTTTTCAGTGAAAAGTTTTTCAGTGTATTGATGTGGAGTCAGGAAAAGTGCTTATAATGTTAAGTGAAAAGAGCGGCCTCCAAAAATTGTATAACTGGTGAGACGTATATGAAAGGCACATAAATAAATATACCAATTTACATCAGCTGTTAGGTTGAGTATAAACTTATAGTGATTAAGTTTTTTCTTTCTCTATTTCCCCAGATTTATATAAACCTGAAAAATAAAAACACTAACAATAAAATCTGAGAGCAGAAAGCAATCCATACTTTCTTCTGCTGAAGAAAGCATTTTATACTTTTCTCCTACCTTTGTTAACACTTGGAAAATATTAGAAAGAAATTCACATGAAATATCCTTCAAGATTTTCAAGTGGAAATCCTCTTGGATTAAATCAGACTTTTTAGTTTCTTCTGTGTTAGACTCCACTGAGTTCTCTGGTTTCTTTTGACAATGTTCCATATTTTGTAAGACACGAATCAGGCTGTCAATTAGAGGAAGATCCACTGTACAAACAAATCAAGGGGCAAGGAATCAGCCAGTTAAATCTGGTTACCATTCATTCATTCCTGCACATGTACTGAACACCTACTAATACTAGATACCACTGTATTTTAGGTACTGTAGATATGGTGGTAAACAAGATTGTCAAGGCTTCAGACTTCAAGAGGCTTACGTTTTTATACTCCCAAATAAGCAAGTGAATAAAACAGATTGAAAAAGAAATCCAAAATGATGAAAAAGAACAGATATTGAAAAATATAATTCAGGAAGTGCCTCTCTCCCCAGATTTAAGTTTGTAGTTTGAAAATACCAGGGAAATGGATAAAAAATAGTCAACATGGAGATATATGCTTTAAGTTATTAGATTTGTAAGGACTTTTTTTTTTAATGGGGGGCATTATAATTGTATTTTGAGACAGTTATAAAGGAAATGGATAAAAAATAGTCAACATGGAAATATATGCTTTAAGTTATTGGGTTTTAAGGATTTTTTTTTTAAATGAGGGGCATTATAACTATATTTTGAGACAGTTATAAAGTTATTAACCTTACTAAATCTCAGATACACTCATAAAACAAAGCAAATAAATCATATACTTAAGTATTTCAATATAAATGTACATCACGAAAAATATGACAATATTCAGATCAAACATAACTATCAACATATTTAAATGGTTTAACTCATTTACTGAGAAGAAATCAACACATCTAAAGCAAAGTATTCAGAAAGGTTGAAAAAAATAATATAGACAAAGGTATTAGAGGCAAATGCAAACAAAAGGAAAACAGGGGATATGAACTTTATATCTGATATAAAAGGATTTAAGCAAAAAAAAAAAGTATTATGGGAGACAAAGATGGGGAATTTATAATGAATGTCTATATACTATAACATTATGCCATCAACATTCATTAAACTACAAATGAGGAAAAGAAAAGGACAAACACATTGGCAGTAGAAGATATTAATTTTCCCTCTTTTCATATCAAATCAAGTTGAAAGAAGTAACTAAGGTTTATGGAAGATCTAATAAGCATAACAGCTGACAACTCCAACATTTACAGTCCAGCTCAGGTCTCTCTCCTCCAGTCCAGACTTAAGACTGTCAGCTCAACTTCTCCAGATGGACATGGAGTCGACATCTCAACCTTACCAGGTTTAAAAACCAGTCTTTTCTACCTTGCTGCTGCTGCTAAGTCACTTCAGTTTTGCCCAACGCTGTGGGACCCCATAGACGGCAGCCCACCAGGCTCCCCCATCCCTGGGATTCTCCAGGCGAGAACACTAGAGTGGGTTGCCATTTCCTTCTTCAATCCATGAAAGTGAAAAGTCAAAGTGAAGTCGCTCAGTCATGTCTGACCCTCAGCGACCCCATGGACTGCAGACTTCCAGGCTCCTCCGTCCATGGGATTTTCCAGGCAATAGTACTGGAGGGGGTGTCATTTCTACCTTAGTAAATGGCAATTCTTTTGCACAAAATTGCCAAACAGAGCTTGACTTTTCTCATGCTTCTCATTCTACTAATCAGCAAATCTTGTTGGCACTATTTTAAAATGATCAGAATCTTACTATTTTCTCCCACCACCTCCCCATTACCACCTTAATCAAGTTATACCATCTCTTGCCTCAAGTTCATAGCAGCCTCCTAACTAGTGTCCCTTTCGCCCCCACAGAGAGCCTGTTAAAGTCTGTTCATGTCTGTCCATCCTCTGCTTAAAACTCCCATAGTTCCCTAACTCATTCAGAGCAAAAGGCAAAATCAGGCCCTCCCCACCCAACCCCCATTACCTCTCTGGCCCCGGGTGCGATTTCTCTTTCTCATGTGGTCACCACCCCAAGCATATACAACTTCACTGTTCTTCAAATATACCAGGCAGACTTCTAATTCAGGGCTTTTACACTTGCTGTTTTGTCTGGAATGATTTCTGCCCAAGTATTCATATGACTCACTTCATTACTTCTCTCACATTTGCACTCAATGTCATCTCCTCATCACGTAACTTATCCATGAATGCAAAAAAGACACTCGAAAAAGAACAAAGCTAGTGGAGGTGATAGAATTCCAGTTGAGCTCTTTCAAATCCTGAAAGATGATGCTGTGAAAGTGCTGCACTCAGTATGCCAGCAAATTTGGAAAAATCACCAGTAGCCACAGAACTGGAAAAGGTCAGTTTCATTCCAATCCCAAAGAAAGGCAATGCCAAAGAATGCTCAGACTACTGCACAATTGCACTCATCTCACATGCTAGTAAAGTAATGCTCAAAATTCTCCAGGCTTCAGCAATACGTGAACCGTGAAATTCCAGACGTTCAAGCTGGTTTTAGAAAAGGCAGAGGAACCAGAGATCAAATTGCCAACATCCGCTGGATCATGGAAAAAGAAAGAGAGTTCCAGAAAAACATCTATTTCTGCTTTATTGACTATGCCAAAGCCTTTGACTGTGTGGATCACAATAAACTGTAGAAAATTCTTAAAGAGATGGGAATACCAGACCATCTGATCTGTCTCTTGAGAAACCTGTATGCAGGTTAGGAAGCAACAGTTAGAACTGGACATGGAACAAAAGACTGGTTCCAAATAGGAAAAGGAGTACGTCAAGGCTGTATATTGTCACCTTGCTTATTTAACTTATATGCAGAGTACATCTTGAGAAACGCTGGGCTGGAAGAAGCACAAGCTGGAATCAAGATTGCCAGGAGAAATATCAATAACCTCAGATATGCAGATGATACCACCCTATGGCAGCAAGTGAAGAGGAACTAAAAAGCCTCTTGNGACTGGTTCCAAATAGGAAAAGGAGTACGTCAAGGCTGTATATTGTCACCTTGCTTATTTAACTTATATGCAGAGTACATCTTGAGAAACGCTGGGCTGGAAGAAGCACAAGCTGGAATCAAGATTGCCAGGAGAAATATCAATAACCTCAGATATGCAGATGATACCACCCTATGGCAGCAAGTGAAGAGGAACTAAAAAGCCTCTTGATGAAAGTGAAAGAGGAGAATGAAAAAGTTGGCTTAAAGGTCAACATTCAGAAAACTAAGATCATGGCATCTGGTCCCATCACTTCATGGGAAATAGATGGGGAAACAGTGGAAACAGAGTCAGACTTTATTTTGGGGGGATGCAAAATCACTGCAGATGGTGATTGCAGCCATGAAATTAAAAGACGCTTACTCCTTGGAAGGAAAGTTATGACCAACCTAGATAGCATATTCAAAAGCAGAGACATTACTTTGTAACAAAGTCTATCTAGTTAAGGCTATGGTTTTTCCAGTAGTCATGTATGGAGGTGAGAGTTGGACAGTGAAGAAAGCTGAGCGCCAAAGAATTGATGCTTTTGAACTGTGGTGTTGGAGAAGACTCTTGAGAGTCCCTTGGACTGCAAGGAGTTCCAACCAGTCCATCCTAAAGGAGATCAGTTCTGGGTGTTCAATGGAAGGACTGATGCTGAAGCTGAAACTCCAGTACTTTGGCCACCTGATGTGAAGAACTGACTCACTGGAAAAGACCCTAATGATGGGAAGGATTAGGGGCAGGAGGAGAAGAGGATGACAGAGGATGAGATGGCTGGATGGCATCACCGACTCAATGGACATAGGTTTGGGTAGACTCCAGGAGTTTGTAATGGACAGGGAGGCCTGGAGGCTTCAATTCATGAGGTCACAAAGAGTCGGACAAGACTGAGCGACTGAACTGAACTGAACTGAATAAAAGAGAAATAGGTTAGTATCTCCTCGAATGGTACAACATAAATAGCTTAAGCCTAAAACAGCATCATGATTAATGAAGCTCTAGAATCATGGCAGATTAAAGTGAGGAAAAAGGTAAAGATCACCATTATTACGTAACCCCAGAGGTACAAGGCAATCCATTAAATAATAAAGAGGTAGAAAAGTGAAAAAACATATCTAGGTTAAACTAAAAGGAGTGTCAGATAAAGTCCAAAATTACCATTGGAACAACCACTAAAAACAGTAAGAGAATTCCGCACTCCAGTATTCTTGCTTGGAAAATCCCAAGGACAGAGAAGCCTGGCGGGCTACAGTCCATGAGGTCGCAAACAGCTGACATGACTTAGTGACTAAGCAACAAATGCAAAATTAATATACAGAAACCCAACAGTCCTCATATATTCCAACAGTAATCAGTGGAAAATACCACAGATGACAGCAACACACAAAATATTTGCCAATAAACCTAATAAGAAATACGAAGATCTGTATCAAAAAAAATCATAAAACATTACTGAGAGACATAAGACTGAACAAATGGAAGAGCACATGTTCTCAGATGCTCTATAAACTTAACATCTCAATCGCAAAAGTCAAGAAGACATTTGGTTTGGTTTGGTTTGGAACTTGTCAATCTAAGTCAGTGTTAACAAAAATAATAATAGTCAAAAACATACCGAAATATTAGAATGAAGGGAGACTAGCCCTACTAGGTATCAAAACATAAAGTCTTAATAATTAAAACACTTTTGCTATGGATACATGAACAGAGCAACAGAAATGAATCTAGTATATATGGAAATATAAAACACAGTAACAATGAACTTTCAAATCTGTGTGGGTGGCAAGAATACACAGAAGAACTGTACAGAAAAGATTTTCCCGACCCAGATAATCATGAGGATGTGATCACTCATCTAGAACCTGACATCCTGGAATGTGAAGTCAAGTGGGCCTTAGAAAGCATCACTAAGAACAAAGCTAGTGGAGGTGATGGAATTCCCGTTGAGCTGTTTCAAATCCTGGAAGATGATGCTGTGGAAGTGCTGCACTCAATATGCCAGCAAATTTGGAAAACTCAGCAGTGGCCACAGGACTGGAAAAGGTCAGTTTTCATTCCAATTCCAAAGAAAGGCAATGCCAAAGAATGCTCAAACTACCGCACAATTGCACTCATCTCACA
>SJYX01006908.1:187955-203305 GCA_006410675.1 Oreotragus oreotragus
ATCCAACCAGTCCATTCTGAAGGAGATCAACCCTGGGATTTCTTTGGAAGGAATGATGCTAAAGCTGAAACTCCAGTATTTTGGCCACCTCATGAGAAGAGTTGACTCACTGGAAAAGACTCTGATGCTGGGAGGGATTGGGGGCAGGAGGAGAAGGGGACGACCGAGGATGAGATGGCTGGATGGCATCGCGGACTCGATGGACGTGAGTCTGAGTGAACTCCGGGAGATGGTGATGGACAGGGAGGCCTGGCGTGCTGCGATTCATGGGGTCGCAAAGAGTCGGACACGACTGAGCGACTGAACTGAACTAGACTGGTTTATTCACTCAGCAATGTTGAGACAGCTGGGCAGCCATCTGGAAAAAATGTGAAACCACATCTCACATGTAACACCAGAATAAATTCTAGATGGGTCATGGATTTAATTGTATTAGTCATAAAAAATTATTCTGTGAAAGACCATGTGTTTGCAGAAGAAAATATTAATTTTTACTTCTCAATGAAAAAAGCTGCCTAAAAAACAGAAAAAAAAAAAAAGTATGGATGTGGGTATATAGTAGTTATCTCTGAATGGTCAGATTACAAGCATTAGATTTCCTTTTATAAACTTAAATTTTTTTTGTATTGAGCATGTGGTATTTTTTATTCAAGGGAATAAAAGCACCGAAATAAATGGAAAAAAGGAATAAAATGAACAAGAAACACATCTGATGAACCAGAATTTAACTAAGTGAGCTAAAATTACACTTGCCTTTTCCTATCTTTAGATACTCCTGTTCAGTCTGGGCAGCATAGATGGCAGACAACACTGAAAAAACCGAGGCCAGCACTATTTTTTGTTCCTGCAGTATGATGGGCGGATCATCAGACTGGCAGAATTCATGGCACACCAGGTCAAAAAGTAAATTCCAAGTGTCTTTCCCAGTATCTGGACACTGTACTTGATAAAGATGATGAAGAAAGTAATAATTAAAAAACAGAAAACAATTAAACGGTTAACTATTGTGCTCCCCCATTCAACATCTTACCAATTGCTTGAATTCCATCGTCTACTGTGGTGAGCAGCTGTAAGATATGCATGTAAACATCGAGCCCTTCCGGATTTTCAGAGCTAAATACAAAAAGCAAAAGCATTGAATCAACTCTCAGTCTGTGGAATTGTGACCATTCATTTATTCAATAAATATTTATCATGGTACTAGGCACTGCCCTACATGCTAAGGATAAAAAAGGGAACAGGACAAAGTCCTTACATTCTAATAGAGGAAACAGTCAAAAAACAAATATTATGTAGTACTCAATAAATATTTATCATGGTACTAGGCACTGCCCTACATGCTAAGGATAAAAAAGGAACAGGACAAAGTCCTTACATTCTAATAGAGGAAATAGTCAAAAAACAAATATTATGTAGTACAATCAACACACGTTGGGCAAGAAGTAAAAATTCGTTTTGACCTTGGCCCATGAAAATAGCAATACAGAAACCTACCAGGTGACAGATACTTCACCATGCTGGTTTACTTGAATCATCAGACAAAAAGTGACTGAGATTTCTACAGAATGAATGTAAGGCCCACTGCACCCAGCACTGACAATAGCGATGTTCTTAAAACTTCATAGGATAATCTTACCCGCCGAGCTGAGAATACTAAAACCTGGTAAGTATAATTTTTGTGATAAACAGTCTGGATTCCTAAACTCACAGACTTAGTTCTTCAACCACACAATTAAGTGAAAAGATAGTGAACAACTATGAAAAGTGAAAAGATGGTTCATAAGTGCCTACAGCTTGCAGGCACTATGTTAGAGGCTGGGGAAACAGATACATATACGACACCCTTACCTTCATGAAATTTACTGTCTAAAAGCAAAGACAATAATTACAGGGATAATAAACAATAGTAAAGTGATATGAATGTAACACTAGAAGATATCCAAGTAGCAGACTTGATTTAGCTTGGAGAGGCAGGGAATGTATCCTAAGAGAAACAGTTTGCCATGAAAGGGGCAGAGAAATGTTGGAGGCAGAGACAACACGGTGTGCAATGGCCTGGAGTCACGGTAGCTTGGTTCAGTTGAAGAAATGAAGGAAACTTCCTGTAGCTAAAACAGAGGACAGGAATAAGGATGGAGAAGCACTGTATAGGGCCTTGTAAGCCAGAAAAACTGGACCTCATTCAAAATAAGGCAACTGAAGAGTCTGAAGCATGAAAGTGAGATGATTAGTGTATGTTCTGGAAAGACGGCTCTATAGTCTAGGCCCGGAAGAGCGAGCCTTGAGGCTGGGAACTCAGGTTAAGAGAACGGTGCAGCTGTCCAGCTGTGCAACTGCCCATCGTAGCCTGGCAGGGGCACAGACAAAGTTCCAGAAAAGTCAGGAAAAGAGACTTCCCTGGTGGTCCAGTAGTTAAGAATTTGCCTTGCAATGTGGAGGATGCAGGTTCAATCCCCAGGCGGTTCAATGCCCACATGCCAAGGGGCAACTAAGCCTGGTACACCGCAACTAGTGAGTCTGCGTGAGGCAAACAAAGATCCTGCATGCCACAGCTAAGGCCTGCTGAAGCCAAATAAATAAGTATTTTTAGAAAGTTAAGAACAAGGCTTGGAGGCTGACTGGCCATGGGAAAAGGGTGGGATAGGGAAGTGCCGGTAATGGCTTCCACATTTCTCCCACATTATTCAAATGGAATAATGATTACCTCATTTATTGAGATTGAGAATACTGAAGAAGCAGGTCTGGGGGAAAATGATGAGTTTTATGCTCACCTGGATAAAGGACATAAAATTTAAAGGTTTTAGTGTGGATTATTTGGAATTCCCTGGCAGTCCAGTTGTTAAAACTCTGCACTGTCACTGCTGAAGGCCCAGGTTCAATCCCTGGTCAGGGAACTAAGATCCTACAAGCCACAGGGAGTAGCCCCCTCAAAAAAGTAGGTCAAAAAGCATTAAGAATGAGTTGACCAACAGGCAAATCAATTCATAAATTAATTTTCTACTGACTAGCAAAAAACAGTTTCGGTGATCTACAAGATCTAGAAATCACTCTTAGGAAGATACCAGAGCCCAAAAGGCAGTCACTTATCCGAGACTGACACATTTATGCAAGGAGCAAGAAAACAAATGATATCTGACATTAAAGGAAGAAGTTGTCACATGGCCAGTAAAAAATAAAGCACAAAGAAAATCTTTTCCATTTGATATAAAATTCTACAAAACTGCATAAGATTTTAGCCTACTGCTAAGTAATACTAGTATTAGAACAGGTATTTTGCAACTATTATGATTCCTGCAAAGAGCAAATACACTGTCACCAATATTAGTAGTGAATCAAACCTGTCAAAGATCAGCTATGTGCTACTCATCCCGCCGAAAGGTAACTAAGAAGACATACGATGTAAGGATGCTTCTAGCAACAGGGTTTTCCCAGAACATTTTGCACAGAAGAGCTCACCTACCGCACTTGTTTGGCAGCTTCAAGTACACACGGCACAATTCGAAACACTGGCTGCTGTTCAGAATCTTCCTGGGGTTGGTCCAGAGCCTGAACAGCCCCAATTCTAATCCATTCCAACATTAGCTTCTCATCCAAATCAAACAGCTTGTCCACGACCTCTCCAACCTTTACCAGCAAGTCAACTGAAGAGAATAAAAGAGATATTGAAATAAGAACAAAATTTTTAAAGCAGTAAGTCTAATCAAAATTCCTAAAATTTGAAGGCTAAATCTTATCAAAAAAAGCTAAAAGAACCAGGTTCAATCCCTGGTCTGGGAACTAAGATCCTACAAGCCACAGGGAGTAGCTCCCCCAAAAAAGTAGGTCAAAAAGCATTAAGAATGAGTTGACCAATAGGCATATCAATTCATAAATTAATTTTCTAGTGACTAGCAAAAAACAGTTTCAGTGATCTACAAGATCTAGCTATCACTCTTAGGAAGATACCAGAGCCCAAAAGGCAGTCACTTATCTAATCAAAATTCCTAAACTTTGAAAGCTAAATCTTATCAAAGCATTACTTATTCCAAGCACAATCTGTTTTCTACCTTCATTTAAATTTGCTTGAGTTCCTTCAAGTGGGAAATTTATCAGTATCTTGAGAGCTTAAGAAGAAAGTTTATATCTTGAACTGAAATAGTCTCTCACCTAACACTTAGTTTTTAAGTGACCTCTAGAAATAGTTACGTGGTTTCCTAAAAATTAAATATAATTTTAAAGATTTTTTTTCTAGATTACATGTTGACTTACCATTTGTTGAACTTGACATGATAAAGCAAATACTATCATAAATAGCTGGATTTTCTCGAATTCTTTCAACCCAGACACTGGCCACTTCTGTCTGGGAAAGGCAAGTAAGCAACAACCTATGTGAAAAATGTGAGCTTAATACCTATCTTTCAAAAACAGTAAAGAAAATTCAAGAGGGAAAGGGCAACTCTGTTCTTCTGGGCCCCCTTATGGGCAAGTATAGAGAATCCATAAAAAGAAGAAAGCATACCTGTTTGTTTCCAGCAGAGTAGGAGGGTCTGAATCATATAAACAGTGCAGCAATACCTGGCTACAAAAACAAAAATGGTAACCCAATGTGCCTCACTTCTCTCATTTCAAATACCACCACAGAATTTTTAGCTTTTTAAACATTTTAATTGGGAAAATATGGCTTACAAACATAAAAACCAGTAAGACACAACTCTACACTTGGGGAACAGTTACAAAGCAAGACATAGAACAGAGCTGCACCTCTGTAGCCACTCTGTGTCTCTTACAAATCACAGTTCTCCTTCCCACCTAGAAATGAGTACTATCCTGACTTTTCCAGCAAGCAGTTTCCTGGTTTACCCGATAGTTCACTTATATATTTTGGTTTTGAACTTTATATGGAAGAAATGATATTGTATGTACTCTATTGCATCTGGGCTCTTCTGCCCAACACCAGCTCTTTACACTCTACCCATCTTGTTCCTATAGCTGCTGATTCACTGCTGTGGAGCATTTCATGGAATGAATATAAAACAATTTATTTTTCCAGCCTACTACTGATGAACATTTGGGTTGATTCCAATTTGGGGCAATTTCAAGCAATAGTCATAATACTTTTCATATGCGTATCCTGATTTATGTGTGCAATTTCTCTTACCACATACCTATAAGCGGCATCACTGGGTCACAGTGCATCTTCTAATTTGACTAGGTAATGCCCAACTGTCCCAAAGTGGTTGAAGAAATGTATATCTCATCAGCAACGTACACTGTTTCATATTACTTTTAAGATAAGTATTTAATTAAATTTATAAAACTTGTCAATATTACTCATTCAGATTTTTAATAGGTATCACTAGACACCAAACATAATCCTGAGTCGTTTATTCCATGAATGATTGTAAGTTATGGAAGAATAAATACCTTAAACTAGGATCTTAAAGTCCTTCCACACCTAGAAGAGGTAATAACCTCTATTTTGGAAGCCCCAGGTACTTGAATCCTGTGATAAGCCCTATAGCTCTTCCTGAAAATAATCTAGAACAGTTTTCTTAACATACTGTAGACACGTTATTTCTTTAAGATTCTGATTAACAGAATTAGAAGAGACCTATCCTCTAAGCAGAAGCATGAGACCCTTTGAATCACAGGGGCAACCCTGTATCCTCTAGTCTGTTGGCAAGCCAATCCACCCACCATCTAAGTCACAATTCCCAGGGTGACTGTGGTCAACAAGCCTAGGTGTTTTAGACTCCAGCTCTGCGCCTCTGCATTCCCGGAGCCTGAACTATTCTGGACTCTGGTCAAGGGCTCCATCTCCAAGCTCTGCCCCACTGGTTCTTATCCCATGTGGGTGACGATTCGGCTCCTTTGCAACCAATGCTGAAAACAGGCTTCAATTCTGAATCATATCCACAAATAGTATGGAAGCTCTCAGATACCATCATTAACACTGAGTGAAGTTCCTGGAGCATGCTCACCAGGAGAAAGGAAGTACTACATTCCACGTTTCCCTCTCTCTTATGTATAAGGATTTCCTTAGGGATATGAAATATGAATCTGTCTTTTAAAAACATAGTTATTATGTAGTAAAACTTACCCAAGATTTTTATCACTGCTGATGGACACACATATCTCCTGGAAACAGGCCATATTACCTAATATTCCCACACAGATTTCCTGCCAAATCAAATTTCACATGTCACAAGGGCTCTAAGGTGAAAGACATATATACAAAAATAACAACTTGGAAAAAATAAAAAACTTTCACTGAGCCAAGTCTGGGAAGAGGAAAAGGGAAGCAGCCCACGGGAGTGTACTGCTTGCGCCCTAATTTGACAACTGCCCAGTAGTACTTGCGAGGAGATGAAAAGCACAAGAAGAAGAAAGATCAAGGGCAGGCAGGAGTTTGTGGAAGAAGAAACCTTATGGGTGAACCGAGTCATAACTGATAGGATTCGAACGTACACACAAGACAGACATTCACACGAGAGGGAACGTGTCAGCCAAGGCAGGAAGGGAATAATGCAATAGAGTGAACAAAGGCTAACACAGAAAGCTGCCTGAATTAGCACAGTTACTGGGTCAGACAAAAGGTCCGTTCAGGTTTCTCCATGACATTGTACACAAACAAACTTTTTGGCCAACCCAATATTAGTAGCACATGGTGGGAGGAGAGCGTGAGATAAATACAGCAGATAGAAAGGATCAGGATTAAGGGCCCTAAATGTCATGTTGAAGAGTTTAGACTTAATCCGAGTTATCTGAAGTCATGAAGGTCCTCAAGAAAGTGGTCAACATACTGTAATATTTTAGGAAAATTATTTTGGCAGCAAAATGTATAACACATAATAGTGAAAAATTTTTTAAAGAAGCTAACTTCAGTAGTAACAGCTAATACTTATTTAGCACTTACTATTCCCAGGCACTACCCTAAGCACTTTCCATGAACCATTTCATTAATAATTTACAAGGTACGTACCATCATTATCCCCATTTTTCAGATGAGGAAATCAAAACACAGAGAAGTTAAACAAGTTGCAGACTGATCTGCAGCCACTTCAGAACAGTAATGAGAAAAATGAAAGACTACCCAGCATCTTAGGTCACTGCTCCAGAGAGGCAGCTTCAGAAACGTACGTACTTACTCTTAACCGAGGACATTTGGATTTGGCCAATACTCCCATAAATATGTCAGGAGCATTAAATTCTTGGAGAAACAAAGCCACATCCTGAAAAGAAACGTGATTATTAACTTGGATGCTGAATATTCCTCCTTAAACCCAATAGCTTAGGCAATCTTAAAAAAAATGAATTTCATATACACTTCTTTTCAGGCACAAGGAAAAAAATGCATAAGGCTAGGAATTGTGTCAACAGACACAAGTAACATGAGAGCACTGTGGTATACAGCCTCAAGGCAATGGAACAATCCCACAGGCAAATCTGAAGTGACTGTGATATTCCAGAGCACCGTCCTCCTTTCTCTGCCTTGGATGTAGTTATCTTTAATGATCTTTCTATCCACCAGGAATTCTCATTAATTCATCCAAACACATTGCTGATTCCAGGTATCATGCTAGAACATGGGAGAAGGGGGAAAAAAGTAAGTCATAATTTTTGTCTTCTAAGAGCTTAACACTTGACAGAGAAAAGAGATAAAAGCTCCTATTGGGTCATGCCCCAAATCAGAACTTTTGTTTTCAAAATCCTCAACAGAAAAAATTCTGATCACAATGTAATTGCAACAGCTTCACATGTTCAGCCTAGAGAGTCTGCCTGGTCCCCAGGGCCTAAAGGGACACATCACAAAGGTGAATGCACCGGGGGTGGACATGTGGCCCAACCTCACTAGAAATGTGAACCCCAAAACTAAATCAATTAGTTGTGGAGATTTTCATTGTAAAATACTGAAATAAAATTAAGCTAATGGCTGCCTATTGCCTTGGATATTCACCAAACCTATGGCTTGTATTCACAATAGTTTAACTTAGAACACATGCTAAGTGGCTCAAGTGAAAATGCCCTTCAAAACGCCCTCAAAGAGAAAGGCAGTAATCCTACAAAGCAGCTGAAACTGTGGTAACTTGCATGACTGCTGCCTAGGATAGAAATACTATACTTATTCAGAGATCATGGTCAGACAGAACAATATTTTCAAAGATATACTCCAAACTGAAAGTCACAGCACCAGATGCTCTCCACCCTAAGTGATCAAGCTGTCTGTCAAGTGGGCATCTCTCTGCAGCATGCAGGGATTTACTTATTTAATGACAGTTAATGACTCCTGGAGTAGCACAAGGTAGCCTAATAATATCAATACCAGTAACAGCAACAGCAATAAACATTTACTGAACAACCAGTAAATCCCAGTGAAGTGGTTTGCATGCTATCTCATTTAATTCTGAAAACAATCTTAAGAAGTAGTTGTGATCATTACACTAATAAGCAAACTCAGGTTTTAAAAGGTTAAGTAACCTGCCCAAGGTTATACAAAAAGTAGAAGAGAGTCAGAATTTGAAATCTGATCAAGCCCATGCTCTTAGCCAGCACACCATCCTAACTCTAACTCAGGTATTCATCCACTCATTCGGTCCTCATAAAATATTTACCGAAAAACTCAAGTAATAGGCACTGTTTTGAATTCTGGAGACATACTAGGGATAAGGTCTCAATCCCATCTAGTTTTCCTTCTAGAGGTATAAGCAAATATTAAACATACAAACAACTAATCTATTAATACATAAATTCTAAGTACTACAAAGATGATAACAAGATAACCAAGGTAAGGGGGCCTACTCTAGATATATCAGAGACAGTATCTCTGAAGAAGTGATGTTAAGCTTTTAAGAGAAGGAACTTAAATCTATCAGAAGAAACAGGCTCGAAACAATCACTGAATAACAAGAATGAACAGGTTCGACGAGAGCAGAGGAGAGGAGTCCTGCCTGGAGTGTCTGGGGAGACATCACAGGAGAGGTGGCATCTGAGCTGGGCCACGAAAGGTGGGGAAGACTTTGTGGGGTGGAGGACATTCCGTGCCAGCAGCTGCGTGAGCAGAGCATGAGCACATGAGGATGCAGGACGCGCCTGGAAGCCTCTGGCCCTGCTCAGTCACCGAGTGGCAGCGGATGAGGCTGGGATGAGCTTCACTGGAAGGACTCTGCACCAGAGAATCAGCGAGCAGCTCTGTTCTCCAGAGGCGCTTCAAGAACCACCACAAGGGACAAAAAGAAGACCAAGAGCATGACCCTCCCTCCACCCATGATCTCAAACAGTGGCTCTATCTCACCTCTTTATATTTGGGGTTTTCACACTGACATTTCATTTGAAAAATGAGTTTTATTTCTTTAAAAAAATGTTTTCAAACCATAGCTTCTTAACAACTGGAGGACAGACAGAGACGACTTGAACAATACTCTAACCGACCTGATCAAACTGACATTCCCAGGACACTCCACCCAGCAACAGGAGTATACACGCTCTTCTTAAGAGAGCATGGAACACTTACCAAGACAGATCAAACACTGGGCCATAAAACAAGTCTCAATACATTTAACAGAAGTCAGAGTGTTCACTAACCACAGCAAAAGAAAGAAATCTGAAAAATCCCCAAATATTTGACACCTAAACAATGTACTGCTAACTCATTAACCAAAAAAAATTAAGGAAAACTGGAAAGTATTAACAGAACTAAATGCAATGAAACACAACATATCAGAAGCTATACAACAGTTCTAAAGCAATATTTAGAGGAATATTTATAGTGTTAAATGCCTATATTAAAAAAGAATGATCTCAAATCAACAACCTCAGCTTCCACCTTAAGAAATTATACAAAGAAGAGCATATTAAACCAGAGTAAGCAGAAGAAAGGAAATAATAAAAGATCAGAGTGGAAATCAATGAAGCAGAAAATAGTAAAGCAACAAAGAAAAATCTGTGAAGATTAAGGAACCATCACTACAGATATTAAAAGGATAATAACAGACTACTGCTGCTGCTGCTGCTGCTGCTAAGTCGCTTCATTCGTGTCCGACTCTGTGCGACCCCATCGACGGCAGCCCACCAGGCTCCCCCGTCCCTGGGATTCTCCAGGCAAGAACACTGGAGTGGGTTGCCATTTCCTTCTCCAATGTATGAAAGTGAAAAGTGAAAGTGAAGTCGCTCAGTCGTGTCCAACTCTTAGTGACCCCACGGACTGCAGCCTACCAGGCTCCTCCATCCATGGGATTTTCCAGGCAAGAGTACTGGAGTGGGGTGCTACTGCCTCCTCCTACTATGCCAATAAATTCAATAACTTGGATGAAGTGGATTAACTTCCTGAAGAACACAAACTACCAAAGTAACCAGAACAGCCCTGTATCTATTAAAGAGGCTGAATTTACAGTCTTCCCCACAACATACTGCTAAGTCGCTTCAGTCGTGTCCAACTCTGTGCGATCCCATAGACGGCAGCCCACCAGGCTCCCCCGTCCCTGGGATTCTCCAGGCAAGAACACTGGAGTGGGTTGCCATTTCCTTCTCCGATGTATGAAAGTGAAAAGTAAAAGTGAAGGTGCTCAGTTGTGTCCAATTCTTAGCGACCCCATGGACTGCAGCCTCCCAGGCTCCTCCGTCCATGGGATTTTCCAGGCAAGAGTACTGCAGTGGGGTGCCACTGCCTTCTCCGAACATATTAACAACCACTAAATGGTAAGTTTTATGCTAATGATTTGTATCTCAATAAAACTCATTTTAAAAAAAGTAACATATATATACACAAAACTAAAAACAAACAAAAACCAAAATCTTCCCACAAAGAAAAGTCCAATATCAGATGGTTTCACTGTTGAATTTCACCAAATATTTAAGGAAGCATTGATAGTACTTGTACACAAACTCTTCCCGAAATGCGAAGAGGGAAAACTTACCATCTCATTCTGTGAAGACAGCATTAACTTGGTACCAAACCAGACAATGGAAAGAAATGAATCTCTCTCATGAATATACATGAAATTTCTAAACTACACTTTAGTAACTTGAAAATCAATCAATGTAGTTCATATTCACAAATCAAAACGAAAAACCACATGACCAACTCAACAGATTTAGTGCATCTCCTTACTCAACAGTCTTTTCAGTTTCATTTCCAATCCCATACCTCATCCATGGACATATCCCATACTCTGCAAATTTCATTCTCCATTTCTTCATCAAGCTCCATCTGCTGCTCCTCGTCATCCGAGCTGGATTTGGCATTTTCAGGGCTAACCATCTTCAGAAACACAAAGTAAGGAGATGAACAAAGGCTGTCCATAGCACTCCTCCAGTAATATTATCCCAGAATCGTTTAGAAGTCACAAAGATTAGTATCCTCAAAGTACCTTCTTCTGCAAGAAGCTTATTTTAAAAAACTAGTACCTGGGGCACCTTGGGTAAATACTGCTGCTAGGCACGGGGGTAGAAATATAAAGGTAAATAAGATTTAATCACTTACTTCCAAGTAGTTTAGGATCCAGTGGGGAAAAGACATATAAACTGATAATCACAACAGAAAAGGTAAGTGATTCAACTGAATTGTGGACAGAGTCGTGAAAACAAAAAGATGGACCAGTGACCTATGTCTGGGAGAAGTTTTCCCAAACTTCTCTTAGGAGGAGATACTGAAGCTAAACTGAGCGGAAATCGGAGTTTGTCATCCTGAAGAAGAGGAGGCAGAGAAAAGTACAAGAGTTCAGAGTTAAGAAAAGGCCTAGCATGTGTGGGGAATGGTGAGCAGTTTAGCGTGCCATGGGCAGATAAATCTGGAAAAGCTGCAAAGAGCCCTGGATTCCAGTCTAAGAAATACGAGTTTTCCACTGTAGGCAACAGTAACTATGAGGAACTCCCATGGACGACTGTTGTTTTTTTTCTTTTAGATTATTCGGGCAGCTGTGCAGAAGATGGACTAGGGAGGACAGGGATTGAAAGCAGAGGGAAAACTTAGGGAAACATGAGAAGAACGTTCACATTTATTGAGACGTTCCTATTAGGCAAACTACGGTAAGCATTCTCTGGCTACCATAATCTTATTTAATCTACACAATAACTCTATAAACAATAATAAAAACACTACCCCACTTTATAGAAACTAGGAAAAAAGTCGGTGACGTGACTTGCCCAAAGTCAGGGAGGGCGAAACGCGCTTTTGACATCAGAGCTGCAGGAAGCCCATTTATTCTACTACAGCGAAAGTCCTCGAAACAGATAAATTACGACCTGGGCTTCAAAAACCCACTGCATCACATGCATTGCATGTAAGCAATGCATTTACACGGTCACGTATATTTGGAAATTTTGTAAAAATAAAACATTTTAACCAAAAGCATTCCAGCATCCCTGCCGTTACACTTCCCTTTGTATTGAGGGGCACAAAGAGTGGCGCCCGGCAGTTTTGGGGTCCGCGGGTAGACAGACAGCCTGGAGGCCAGGGGTAAGGCCCGGCCGCCGGGGCCTGGGGAGGAGTCGTCAAAGGGACGGCGGCTCCCGGGGCAGGAGGGGGGCTGCCCGAGGCGGGGCGGCAGCCTGGGGAGGGTAGGGGGAGCCCACGCGAGGCGCGCGTTTCCGCACCTGGATGAGCCCGCTGAGGACGCCGAAGAGCCAGTGCTTGCTGTAGACCGTGCTGCCTATGCAGTCCCCGCCGGCCGCGGCCTCCTCGTCCTCGTCCCGACTCGGCGGCGGTGGCGACGGGTTGCGGTCCATGACTCGGCCGCCTCTGGCGCGCGGTAGCTCCTCCGGAAGCCGCGGGAGGAGGCGAGAGACCGCCAGGCGCCAGAGGGCCCAGCGCAGCTCCCGCCACAGCGCCCTCTGCTGCCCGGAGCCCTGCCGGCCTGCTGCTAAGTCACTTCAGTCGTGTCCGACTCTGTGCGACCCCATCGACGGCAGCCCACCAGGCTCCCCCGTCCCTGGGATTCTCCAGGCAAGAACACTGGAGCGGGTTGCCATTTCCTTCTCCAATGCATGAAAGAGAAAAGTGAAAGTGAAGTCGCTCAGTCGTGTCCGACTCTTAGAGACCCCATGGACTGCAGCCTACCAGGCTCCTCCGTCCATGGGATTTTCCAGGCAAGAGTACTGGAGTGGGCTGCCATTTCCTTCTCCAGCGGACCTTCCCAACCCAGGGATCGAACCCGGGTCTCCTGCATTGCAGACAGACGCTTTACCGTCTGAGCCACCAGGGTAGCCGGATTGGAATGGCCAGGGTGTGGGGGCAGGGAACAGGACAATGTATCCGCTACAGACATGAAACTATCGGACCTCTGACCTTTGGGCACAGTTGCTATTCTTAAAAACATCGCTCTTCTCCCAGGTGTGTTCGGAATCCTGGGAAAGACGAAAGTCACCAGTAAGAATGCCAGTGTTACAACTCAGTTCGCGACCCCATGGACTGCAGCACACCAGGCCTCCTTGTCTATCACCAACTCCCGGAGTTTACCCAAACTCATGTCCATTGAATCGGTGATGCCATTGAGTCGGTGATGTATTTTCAGTTCCTGCTGCTATTTAGTCTGATGGTACTAAACCTCAGGCCCCATGCTCCCCACACCCCACAGCAAATATTTTAGAACACCTCTTTAAGGAAATGAAGTTTACGGATGATGTAACCTACCTCAACATGTAATTTCAATAACACCAATATGATTTCCTGGAGAAGGAAATGGCAACCCACTCCAGTATTCTTGCCTGGAGAGTCCCATAGAAGGAACCTGGCAGTCTGTGAGGTCGCAAGAGTGGGACACAACTTAGCAACTGAATTACTACTACTAAAATTCGCATTGGAGAAGGAAATGGCAACCCACTCCAGTATTCTCGCCTGGAGAATTTCATGGACCGAGAAACCTGGTGTTCTGCAGTCCATGGGGTCACAGAGAGTCGGACACGACTGAGTGACTAACACACACACAATATGATTCCCTTACAGAAAGGAAAAATAAAATTAATTTAAAATAAAATAATATGTATTTTAATGTTTTAACTGCTCAGGCACAACAGTACTAGAAGATATCAATATACTAAAGATCTCCAGTTTTGGCACATACATATCAGATTACTGTGAGCCTCATATTTACAAATGGAGAATGAGATAGGTGTGGTTCCTGAGGGGCCCTGCTTCTCAAAATCATGAACAGATGATGGTAAAATTTCTAACAAAATAAAGTTCCAATTTACATAGCAATTGCACTTATGGAAAATTTTAAAGTATATTAAAAGTGAGCAAAAAATACTCTGCATTAATATATAAAATACAAGTGGGTCTTAAGCTCAAATAATTATACACATTTTTTCACCTTTTGTTCAGGGGCAGACTTTGTGGCATTTGAATTACTCAGTTTTGGAAGCCCATTTTAGGGAAAACACTACAAAATTACAAACATTAAATTAGTTACAATATGAAATATTTATTTAGAATGGGAAAAAAGAAATTACAGCAAATCACCAATTTAAAGTAGCCAACTAATGCCTTAAAGTGAAATCCAGAAAAATACCTGTTTTTATTAATAAGCAGCCTGACACACTTCTACAGTCTTTTTTTCTTGTTTTAATAGACTTTATTTTTCAAGCAGTTTTAGGTTCACAGCAGTATTGAGCAGAAGGTACAGAGATTTCCCATAGAATCCTTACCCCCATTCGTAGATAGCCTCCACCATTATCAACATTCTCCACCAAAAACAATAAACAACATTTGATACAATTGTTGAACCTACATTGGGGTATCATTATCACCCAGAGTCGATAGTTTACGTTAGGGCTTACTCTTAGTGCTGTACATCCTATGAATCTGGCAAATTTGGTGGTACTGGTGGTAAAGAATCCACGTGCCAATGCAGGAGATGGTAAGAGACAGGAGTTCGATCCCTGGATTGTAAAGATCCCCTGGAGGAGGGCGTGGTAACCCACTCCAGGATTCTTGCCTGGAGAATCCCATGGACAGAGGAGCCTCGGGGGCTGCAGTCCATAGGGTCGCAAAGAGTTGGACATGACTGAAGCGACTTGCATGCATGCAAGCCCACTGGGGCATCTTTATCATCCAGAATCCATAGTTTTCATTAGGGCTCACTCTTGGGGTTGTACATTCTATGGCTCTGGCAACTCTCTTGTTTTATCGATGATCCAACAGATGTTGGCAATTTGATCTCTGGTTCCTCTACTTTTTCTAAAACCAGCTTGAACATCTGGAAGTTCATGGTTCATGTACTGTTGAAGCCTGGCTTGGAGAATTTTGAGCATTACTTTGCTAGCATGTGAGAGAGTGCAATTGTGCAGTAGTTTGAACATTCTTTGGCATTGCCTTTCTTTGGGATTAGAATGAAAACTGATCTTTTCCAGTCCTGTGGCCACTGCTGAGTTTTCCA
>SJYX01006908.1:205423-222887 GCA_006410675.1 Oreotragus oreotragus
GTTCTTCTGTGTATTCTTGCCATCTTTTCTTAGTATCTTCTGCTTCTATTAGGTCCATACCCTTTCTGTCCTTTATTGTGCCCATCTTTGCATGCAATGTTCCCTTGGTACCTAATTTTCTTGAAGAGATCTCTAGTCTTTCCCATTCTATTGTTTTCCTCTATTTCTTTGCATTGATCGCTGAGGAAGACTTTCTTATTTCTCCTTGCTATTCTTTGGAACTCTGCATTCAAATGGGTATATATTTCCTTTCCTCCTTTACCTTTTGCTTCTCTTCTTTTCACAGTTATTTGTAACCCCTCCTAAGACAATTATTTTGCCTTTTTGCATTTCTTTTTCTTGGGGATGATCTTGATCACTGCCTCCTGTACAATGTCATGAACCTCCATCCATAGTTCTTCAGGCACTCTGTCTATCAGATCTAATCCCTTGAATCTATTTGTCACTTCCACTGTATAATCGTAAGGGTTTTGATTTAGGTCATACCTGAATGGTCTAGTAGTTTTCCCTACTTTCTTCAATTTAAGTCAGAGTAGTCTGGCGATATTTGGCACCTGGGAAAATTCAATTAGCAGGTGATAAAAGTGAGTTCCCTAAGAGATTTGAAGAAACAGGGTAATCAGATGTAGTAAAAGGGCAACTAGTCCACCAGTTCTAAAGTTCTGTGTCCTCTCCAGTAAAATGGAGGAGTGTTGCCTCCCTGGGGATGTTTATGCAGAAGAACTGAGGGAAATACAAGTTTAGTTTATAGAACATTGTAGGTGCTCAGTACACTATCACTCTCTGGTCCTTAGGAAGAGTGTGATAAAAAAAGAAAAAGAATGAACTAAGATGAGAAACAGAGAGTTATGGACAGAAGGAATCTGGTCAACTAAAATTAAATGGCAACATCTTTTTTCTAAAAAAAAAAAAAACTGCTTATCAGAAAAACAAGAAAAATTAATATATATTTATAATCATGGTTTATATAGTGACTCTACGAGATAACATCTCTTTTTTATATATTTGTTATGTTTGGCATTTAGAAAGATAGTATTGTTGAGAGTTATGACATCTCTATCATTCACACTGATTTAAATAGCTCCTTGGAATCCAGAATTCTCATAAAAATATTTCCAAAATGCTTGACATACGTATCTTGTCACCTAAGAACAGCAAAACCAGAGGTAACTGTGCACACTTCATTGTGTATGAAAATTAACTGGGGTGCTTAATAAAGGCCAAATTTCCAGTCTCAGCCCCAGGGGTTGTGTTCAGGGGAGCAGTTCTGTGTGGACCCAGGCATTTCCACAGAGCACCACAGACCACGGGTGATTCTCACGCAAGTGATCCTAGAACAACCCTTGGAAAAACGCTGACCTCAGAGATGAAAATAAATTTTTAGCTGGGTCTGTGAGAATTTCGACAAAATTAACAGCAAACTTTTAAAACAGTTAAGTCAAAAACAATCACAGAAGAAAAACACAAAAAATAATTTTGTGAAATAAACAAATTTTGGCCACTTCACTCTGGCTAGTGAGGTCTACATATCTTGCTATAGGATTCTCGCCAGGTCTCAGCCTCAGTAGTACCATTGTCAAGGTAACTCATGGTGCCATTGTTTGTGGGGAGGAGAACTCTATAGAGTTTCCTTCCAGAGGCACCACATCCCACCATCGGTCACCTGCTCAGATAAAGAGCAGGATGTGTGTTCACAAACCCCTCACTCTCCCACATGAACTCCTGTCTAGGAGGCAGTAGAAGTGCCAGCGTTAACAGCAAGGTCTGGGAGCTCACCATTCAGGGTTAAATCCTGCTCTGTTGAAGGACTTTGTGTCTTAATCTCTTGTTGCCTCAGGTTCTCTGTTAAGGAATAATGGTACCTACATTCAGGGCTAAAGGATTAAAACCTGAGGATGAAAACGAGTTCATTTATACATACAAAGCTTTTAGAACAGTGTCTAGAGCAGGCTCAGTTATTTTAGTTGCAAGTAGTAAGTGGGTGGAGAGTGTGAACAGTTCCCAACCATTGGATGCATGTACCTCTTGGCTACCAGAGACCTGGAAATGAGCTGTCCCCTGGTTGCCCACGAAGGGGCAGCAGAGCCATACTTGTACTTAAGGAACACCTGATGGGGCCGAAGAATTGATGCTTTTGAACTGTGGTGTTGGAGAAGACTCTTGAGAGTCCCTTGGACTGCAAGGAGATCCAACCAGTCCATTCTGAAGGAGATCAGCCCTGGGATTTCTTTGGAAGGAATGATGCTAAAGCTGAAACTCCAGTACTTTGGCCACCTCATGCGAAGAGTTGACTCATTGGAAAAGACTCTGATGCTGGGAGGGATTGGGGGCAGGAGGAGAAGGGGACGACAGAGGATGAGATGGCTGGATGGCATCGCGGACTCGATGGACGTGAGTCTGAGTGAACTCCGGGAGCTGGTGATGGACAGGGAGGCCTGGCGTGCTGTGATTCATGGGGTCGCAAAGAGTCGGACACGACTGGGCGACTGAACTGAACTGAACTGAACTGATGGGGCTTCCCTGACAGCCAGTTAGTAAAGGATCAGCCTGCAGTGCAGGAGACCCGGGTTGTACTCCTGGGCCGGGAAGACACCCTGCAGAAGGGATAGGCTACCCACTCCAGTATTCTGGCCTAGAGAATTCCATGGATTGTATAGTCCGTGGGGTCGTAAAGAGTCAGACATGACTGAGTGACTTTAAAAGACTTCCCTGATAGCTCAGTTGGTAAAGAATCCTCCTGCAATGCAGGAGACCTCGGTTCAATTCCTGGGTCAGAAATGTCCATTGGAGAAGGGATAGGCTACCCACTTCAGTATTCTTGGACTTACCTTGTGGCTCAGCTGGTAAAGAATCCGCCTGCAATGAGGGAGACCTGGGTTACATTCCTGGGTTGGGAAGATCCCCTGGAGAAGGGAAAGGCTACCCACTCCAGTATTCTGGCCTGGAGAATTCAATGGATTGTACAGTCCACGGGGTCACAAAGAATTGGACACAACTGAGTGACTTTCACTTTCATTTTCGCCCCTGAACTCAGATCTCTTCCTCACCCCTGTTGAAAGTTGGGGCTCAAACTTCACGTGACTTCAGGTTTGGGAATCCCCAAAGAAGAGTGCAAAGTTGGTCAGAGAAGCCTGACAAAGTGCTGCCACAAAAAGCAAGCTCCTTTTCTGCCTGTTTGTGGCCTTTGCCCTGTGGGGATGTGGCCTCTGCTCAGGTGAATCCTGGGGGAAGCAACACAGCCTCCCCTGGCCCATCCTTTGGTCCTCATTTTGACTAGCTTCCTTGAAGAATGTTCCCCATCTCTGACTGTGGATGCCCAGGATCAGGAAGTGGAAAATGATGCCCATGGAGAGCTTCATCCTGCTGCAGAGAGATAAGCAGACTCAGCCAAGGATGGGAGGTCTTGAGGAGGGAGTTGTAATGTTGACAAACCCTTACATTCCGAAAATAAATGCCACTAAATTTTATCTCAATAGATAGACCATAAATTGTATTACAGAGGATCCAGTTCTCATTTTCGTGTGAATCCTCGGAATCCCCATGATTTCCTGTATGAAGGATTGCAACGGGCTTTTAGCATAAACCACTTTCCAGTCCAGTCATCCGCTGTCAGCCCTGAAACCCAACTGCACTGCAAGTTTCCCAAAGGCATGAGGAGTCTGGGCACCACACCTCTGCGGTGATGAGCCAAGGTGAACAAGGCTCTGGTGTTTGTGGGCCACCTGCTCACCCCATCACTGCCTTCACACCGGAGAAGCACATGAGGGAAGCCCTTCCCCCTGCAGTACTCACACCTGGGGAGTTCTTACTTTCAGAATAGTAGACTCAGGAAGGCAGCAGAGAGCTGGGGCTGCAGCACAAGAATGCTGGGGAAGAGAGAGAGTCTTCAAGGAGGAAAAGTGTTGGAAAGTTCTAGCACCTCACCTTTGGCTGTGTCTTCCTGCTGAGGTTCCTGGTGAAGCTGAGCTGCCTGTGCTGGCTGCCTGGGAGATGGCATTGGTGCTTTATATACTGAAACTCAGCTAGTGGAACAAGTCAGAAGATGGGTTTGAAGCGAAAAAAAGAAGAGAAATTTTGGGAAATCCCTCTTGACCAGAATACAGCATTCAAAACAGCAGTATTATTCTTCACTCACATCTAATTTCCCTAAATTGTGCAATCCTGCAGCTTTCAAGAGAGAAGAAACTTAGGCTTTTTCTGTCTGTTTCCAGTCTCACTCCTGGTGGGGACAAGGTGTTTTTCCCCCATACAATAATCTAATGACATTTTCTGTGAAAGGTAATCAATATTAGAAAAAAGAGAGTTGATTGCCTAAAGAATGTGAGGATACAGGGTGAATGGAACAGCAGAATAGGTCCATTGCAAAGGACACCTCAGGATGAAGCTGGGACCCCAGGGTACAGCAGTAGGAAAGAAGGAAATAGAAACCCAGGAAAATCAAACTTCCAGCACCCACATAGGGTGGACTTAGCACTGGGAAAGGGAATTCTCCACTGGAGTGTATCTGTGAACAGATACTGTTGACAATCATAATGACAGGCTATGTGGAGAGATCACTGTAACCCCAGGAATGTTGAACTATAGTGTAGAAATTTGCCACAATGTTGTGTAGCAATGACACATCATAAAAATGATCAGGAATAGACCCACTGGCTGTTAAATGGCCAGAAGAGAAGATTTGAGAAGGATGCAGAGAAAGCTGGAACTTAGTACAAGAATGCTGGGAGGGTATGATGTCAGAGAACAGTTGTTTCAACCAGAAAACAGGACTGGGTTTTATTCTGTGAGTTTCGTGAAACAATCCTGAGAGGAAACTTCATGCAGGTGCTATCACAAGGATGGAGTCTCTGATGAACTCCTTGCCCCGTCTCTGCCTCCTCATCCAAAAGGGAAATTTCAAAGGTCACTGGATTTCCCTAGAGGAGAAGGGATGGTGCATGTGTAATATGTCAGAGATGGTTGGTGATTCAGAGGACTTCAGAACTGCTCTTCCTGATGGTAGGACCATGAGTTGGAAGCCTCAGGAGGGCAAGTAAGGCCCAGCGCAGGGAGCACCACCTCAGGATTCTTGCCTGGAGTGTTTATAGGAGAGAAGGAATGTGAGCCTTGCATTGGAGACACAGAAAAGCAATCTCCAACACAGATACAAGCAAATCACAGAGACTTGGGGACTGAGACGCTAGGAGATAAATAAGTCTGTAAGGACATGTGCTCAAGTGGTAACCCTGAGAAAGGGAAGAAGGGTGAAGAACTTGTAATCTGTTATTAATAGCAGACTCGGGGAAACAGGAGGAGGATTTAGACAGAAGAACACTGGCCCAGGAGGAAGCAAGCCAAGTGAGGGTGACTCTGGTGTGTGGGAATCATTGTCTTAGAACAGAGCCTCTCAGAATAAGGATGATGCCTCCTCTTGGGTCTGGATCATATTTTATTTCTTGTAGGCGTAATGAGATGAACGTGTAAGGCAGATAGCTGTCTAAAGGATTTCTCTGTCCCTCTGGTTCTTATCCAGGGAAAAACTAAGTAACATTCAAATATTCCCAACAAAACTTATACTCCTTGGGAAAGATGGGGTTCCCTGTGGTCCAGGTACTCCAGGTCCCTGAGCTGGCTCAGCTGAATATGAGTATGCATGGAGGGGAGAAGGGATGCTGCCAGTCACCCACAGTCACTGATGCTGGGCATGCACTGGGGGCTAATCCACAGAGCGGGGCTGTGACGTCCACCCGCCTTTCTCCTGCTGTCCTCCTACTTTCCTCAGGGCAGAAATCATGAGCCAGTGATCACATTCTGTTGCAACTCTTTTACTTAGTTTGGAGCCATTCATTACTAGAAATCCACTCCCCACTTCCTCATGTCACTCCAGTCATTTCTTCTTTGATAGTATCATTAGAGAGAAAGCAAGTACAATCTCTAGAAACCAAGTCAAGCATTGCAAGTTCTTCACCGTGTTTCTTAATGCACCCTGTCTTCCTGGCGGGGACATGCTTAGAATAAAAGACAACAATGGTGGTCAGTTCTTTTCATTTGTTTTTCCTGCAGAAGAAAGGCACCCTGTCTTGGCCATATCAGAATCTTCAGGCTTTAAAGGGATCTCCCAAGAGTCTCCCATGAGTCGCTGTGTCCTGGTTTGCAGAGATGGTCTCTGTTAGCGCCTATGGTCCCAGGGTGTTAATAGTGACAGTTAGTAAACAATTCTACTTTTGACCTTGGTTACATAAGATATTAGATGGTACCCCCTACTCCAAAAGCCGTGTGTGACAAGGCTATTGAGACACCTAGCGGATCTCCATTTTTCTCTCACAGATAATATAAACTGTAGAGAATACCAAGGCTATGAAGAATCAGAAAACAGAATAACAAACAAAAAAAGCCCCACAGAATAGCATCTGAGGCCTAAGTCCCAGACTCAGAGGGACAAAAGGAAACACTCATGAGCAGTTCCATCAATGTAAAGTGAAGAAAATAATACCTACCTTATAGAGTTGTTTTCAGGATTAAATGGCTAATGTTTTAGGGCTTGGATCAATTCTGGGCACATGTAAAATATTTAATACATTTTAACTCTTCTAGAGTAACCAAGGAAATTTGTAATAATTTATACTTTGCAGAAGACAGAAAAATAAACTAATATATTATTGTGAAAGCCATGCAGTATTAATATATTAACAAGTAAGACTATCAAACAGAATTAGTTTTAAAGATCAAGGTTTAACTTTACAGGGTATAGCAACATTTTTTGAAGCCTGGAGGTCTTTCAAGTTTTCTTTGTTAGAAATAACTGTTGCAAGGATAGTTTCTGATGTAGAAAACCATCTGTATTTCTTGAAGTTGCTGGAGAAGAGGAGATAGTCTCCCCTTATGCTGGCACAACTTCTTTCATCAGCAGTTGGGTGGACATATAGTTTTTCTAAGACTAAGCCCTGGAATCCCACTACATAGCACTGAGAGAAAAAGAGACTGGCTTGAGAAATTCAAAATTTACTGAAAGGATAAAAGGCCAAAGTAGGATAGTGAGCGTGGAATGTTGATAAGTAACCTTTTGTGTCTAAAGTCACCCATTTTGTTACATGTGTGTATGCTCAGTAACTCAGTCATGTCCGACTCGTTGCAACTTCATGGACTATAGCCCACCAGATTACTCTGTCCATGGAATGTTCCAGGCAAGAATACTGGAAGGGGCTGCCATTCCCTTCCCCAGGGGGTCTTCTCAACCCAGGGATCAAACCTGTGTCTCTTGCGTCTCTTGCATTGGCAGGCAGATTCTTTACCATTGCACCACCTGGAAAGCCCCATTTTGTTATAGTTAATATTTTATCTGAATTTCTGTCTACATGGGTTCCTTTTTCTCTTACTTTTCAGATTTTTCTGTCTAATGTACAATGCCTGTTTAGTATCCAGGTGAGAACATTTGTGAGCATCCTTTAAGGGTCAAAACTCATGTAGTATTTAAAATATTACTGGTTTGAAAAATAAGTATTATATTCAGCATCATTAAAATATCTTTTCTAAAAAATTTCAGTCTTCATGGACTGGAAGAATTAGTAGTGTTAAAATATCCATACTACCCAAAGTAATCTACTGAATCAATGCAATCTCTATTAAAATTCCAATGCCATTTTTCACAAAAATAGAACAATCCTAAAATTCACATGAAACCACAAAAGACCCCAAATAGCCAAAGTAATTTTAAGAATAAAGAACAAAGTTGAAGGCAGCATAATTCCTCATTTCAAAATGAGCTATAGTGGTCAAAACAGTATGATGTTTACATTAAAAACCGGCACATAGATCAATGGACCAGAATGGAGAGACTTATGCATGTATGGTTAATTAATTTATGACGAATGGGCAAAGGACAGCTAGTGTTTGAAAACTGGGCAGACAGTCTTCTAGGAGAATGAAACTGAAACACTATCTCATATCATTACTTAACTTGACTCAAATAGATTAAAGACATGGATGTAAGACCTGAAGCCACTAAGGTCCTAGAAGAAACATAGGTAGTAAGCTCCTTGGGGCTTCCCAGGTAGCTCAGTTGTGAAAGAACTGCAGTGCAGAAGGAGGAGATTCGGGTTCGATCCCTGGATCAAGAAGATCCCCTGGAAAAGAGCATAGCAAACCACTCTAGTATTCTTGCCTGGAGATTCCCATGGACAGAGGAGCCTGCTGGCTACAGTCCATAGGCTCACAAAGAGTCGGACATGACTAAAATGACCCAGCACACACACATAGCACCAGGAGCTCCTTGACATCAGTCTTATAAAGATTTTTTGGGGGGTTTAACACCAATGGCAGAGGCAGCAAAAGCAAAAATAAACAAGTAGGACTATCTTAAACTAAAAAGCTTCTGCACGGCAAAGGAAACCATCAACAGAATGAAAAAGTAACTACCAAATGAGAGGAAATATTTGCAAATCATATATCTGGTAATGGGTTAATTTCCAAAATATATAAAGAACTCATTCAATTCAATGGCAAATAAAACAATCTGACTTAAAAATGGGCAGAGGATCTCACTAGACATTTTTTCCAAAGAAGACATATAAATGGTCAACAGACACATGGGAAGGTGCTCAACATCACTAATCATTAGGGAAATACAAAAACCATAAAGAGATATCATCTCACACCCATTAGAATGGCTCTTTTAAAAAAGAAACAGCAAGTGTTGGCAAAGATGTGGAGGAAAAGGGATAATTGTGCGCTGTCAGTGGGAATGTAAATTGCGGTAGCCACTAAGGAAAACAGTATGGAGGATCCTTTAAAAATTAAAAATACAACTACCTAAAATATTAGTTTCTTCCAGTCCAGCGTTTCTCATGATGTACTCTGCATATAAGTTAAATAAGCAGGGAGACAATATACAAGTCAAAGGCTTTGGCATAGTCAATAAAGTAGAAATAGATGTTTTTTCTGGAACTCTCTTGCTTTTTTGATGATCCATTGAATGTTGGCAATTTGATCTCTGTTTCCTCTGCTTTTTCTAAAATGACCTTGAACATCTCCGAGTTCACAGTTCACATATTTTTTAATTTTTGTGTTATTCTTTGTAAGATTATCTTTGATATTACAATATGACTATTAATAATTTCAATGTATGTCAAATAATGTAGGAATTCCAAATGATACAAGAGTCTTAAAATAATTTAAATCCATTTTACTTCTCTTTTTTTAGCATATTATTGTTTTGTTTAAACACAATATCTCTCAAAACATTATTACCCACTCTTTTATGTGGTAAATATTCCTTTTTAAAGGAGTATAGTTACTCTCCAGACTAGTAAAACTGAAAAATGGACAAACCATATAAAAATTACTTTCAAGTCATTGGATATCAGGCAATGAAATAGAAAGGCCCCTAAATGACAAATGAGATCTCCATGATAGACTCAGCTTCCTGCCTTGAGAAAGTCCCCATTCTGTGGTACAGGAAGAGGTAAAGAGTATAGTCTCACTTACTATCTCAGTTGAAAGGGAATTGAGGTCCAAAAGACCAAAGCAGCTAGAGTTCACAGGATAGTAGAATACCTGAAAACTGAGAGCTGCATGGAATATTTCAGATAGTTGCAGAAGTTCTCCATGAGTATTCAGTTGAGTACATATTGGTTCATGCATATAAGGAAAATACTCATGCTTGGCAGTAGGGGTTGGGGAGTGTGGGGGGAAACTCCTGGAAATGTCAGAGGTAACAGTATCTGGACTTATACTCAAGGTTGCTAATAATACCTATTCCCACCACTCAGACTGGAAAACTTCTTACTTACACTTGATCGAGGTATTAGTCTCTTTGAGCTAATACTATGTTAAGTGGCTTAACCAACATTTTTCTGGAGGTTAGATGTCCAAGATCAGGGTGGCAACAACATTGGTATCTGTATCTCTTCCTGGCTTACAAGTGACCACCTTCTCGTCCTGTGCTTACATAACCTTTCTCTGTGTATAGGATCCTCCTATAACTTTCTCTTTTTATAAAGAAACTAGCCCTATTGGATGAGGAGTAGACTGTTATGGCCTCATGTAACCTTTATTACCTCTTTAAAGGTCTTATCTTTAAATATAGTCCCATTGGGAATTAGGAATTAAATGTTTGAATTTGGGGGCAACACACTTCAGTCCATATTAACAAATGCTTTTAGTGGGTGAATATTTAGCCCTAAGAAGAGACTGCTTCAGGCCCCTTAAAAATCTTAAAAGTAAAATCAGAAGGTATCTGTTTCCAAGTGAGTAGCTTATACCTCAGAACAAAGCTCAGGAATATTGTACAATTATGCAGAGTTCCAGCATTCAGTAAGTTAAAATTAAAAGTACCTGATGTTTAGTACAAAATTATTAGCTTTGCAATGAAGCAGAAAAATATAACAGATAATAACAAAAGTAAACATATCAATATGGGATTGGATAAAAAATAACCAACTATATATTGTCTTATAAGAAACACACTTTGTGAAAACACAAAATTAAGATAAAATAATGTTAAAAAATATATAATGGATTGACTATGATAAAAAGTAATTTTTATAGCAAAAATTACTAATAAAGAAGTTTGTTTCATAATGATGAAGGAGTCAGTTCATGAATAGGACATAACTATCTTGAAAGTTTATGTGCCTGAAGATGTAAATTAAAACCTCAGGAAGTAGAACTGATAGAAGTTTCAGAATAAATAGACCAACCTACAATTATACTAGGATATTTCAAAACACACTCTTATAATTAATATAAGTAGCAAAAAAACAGAAGTGGTACAAATTTGAACAATATCAACCAATGTCACTTAGTTGACATTTATGAAATACTCCACACAACATTAGAATGCACTTTTTTTTTCACATAAACACAGAATGTTTATTAAGGTAGAGCAAATCCTAGGCCATAAAACAATTCTCAGAAAACTTGGAAGGATAAAATCATACAAAGTGTGTGCTTTAAATACAATGGGAAATATTTTAGAAATCAATAACGTAAAAGCAAAAATAAGCAATTGGAACCTAATTAAACTTAAAAGTTTTGTACATCAATGAAAAGATCAACAAAAGAAAACACCACCACCACCAACAACAAAAAACATAGACTAGGAGAAAATGTTTGCAAATGATATGACTGACAGGGTTTAATATCTCTAATATATAAGTAGTTCATAGATCCTACATCAAAAGCAAGTCACCCAAGAGACAACTATTGCCATTGTCTATGAATCTGAAAAATAATTATCCAAAGTTTCAAAAGTTAGATATGACTCCATTTACTTAAAACTCTATAAAACAAAACCTTATCCATATTGTCAGCAAGCAGATTAGTTGTTGCCTAGAGAACAGACAGAAAGTGGCTGCAAGGGAGAATTACAAAATAGCAGAATATGCTTTAGGACTGATAGATTTGTTTATTATTTTGACTATGGTGACTCAGGGTTATAAACAAAGTTGAAATGTACTATATCACATTCTTTAAATATGTGTAGCTAATTTTATATCATTGATACTTTAATAAAGCTGTTTAAAAGTAATATGAAGAAATTTCTTTTTTTCTATTCTTTGAAGCATCTTGTATAAAATTCAGATGGTCTACTTCTTTGCTGTTGTTTAGTCATTAAGTTGTGCCTGACTCTTTTGTGACCTCATGAAACCAGGCTCCTCTGTCCATGAGATTTCCCTGGCAAGAATACTGGCGTGGGTTGACATTTCCTTCAACAGGGGATCTTCTCAAGCCAAGGACCAAACACTCATCTCCTGCATAGGCAAGTGGATTCTTTACCACTGAACAACCAGGGGACTTCTTAAACACATGTAAAACTAACCTGAAAAATCTATATTGTCTAGTAATATTTGAGGAAGTGAGAATTAAGTAGTCCTTCAGATTACTGATTTATTTTGAGATATTATTTTATTATTCCATTCCAGCACTGGTTTGATTTTGCATGTAAGATTTTTATAGAACATTAATTTTATTTGAATTTTATCTCAAAAATTTCCATTAGATAGTAGAGTTTATTATATAGTTCTTTAAAAAAAAAAAAACTTAGAAGACAGTTTCGAATCTGAATCATTCTCTTGTGGAAAGCATAGGGGACATATATTCTTCCTTCTATTTGGAGTTCTGCACCAAAGGGGGTTGGGGGGGAATGTATTGAATTCAGTAGAGTTCTCTATAAATTTAAAGAAAAAAAGTGTTTTCCTTAGCTTGAAGGATAACTAAGCCTACAGTATTTCAGATCTCGGTATTTATGAGGGTTGTAATGGATGAAAGTGATGTAAGATAGCAGCAGAAATGCTATGTTAATATATATGCTTCAAAAAGAAGACATCGCAAGTGTCATGATTTTTATGGTATACCAGTTTTGTAGAAACTTTTGAGAGCTGGGTTTAGTTGTAATTTGTTTTATCCAAGTTACTGTTACATTCCTTCCTTTGGTAGAAAAGGCTTAATGAGTAAAATCTATGACATAGGCAAAAAAAGCAAAAGAAAAAAGAACCTTGTGATCAAAATGCTATCTCAACATCAGGAGACAAAATGTTTATTTAGAAAATAAATATTTCTGAACCTATAAATAAATAAATCCATAAAATAACACATTAGGACACATTATGCAATAAAATAATGAATATATAATATATATATACTGGTCTGCATATATCAGTGTAAAGAATAGCATTTCTTTTCCATGTACATTTTAAGCAAATATGAATTTTGATTAAAGGACTCCAAATATATTTACTTTGCCCATTGGTACTTGGAAAAACATTACACAATGAATCACCTTGACATGCAAGTCCCTCACAGATCCCAACCTACAATTCTAATTTTATATCCTACTTCTTTCCAACAAATGCTTCAGCCAGATTGTAAATATTCCATAAGCATATCATGCTTCCCCACTCTTGAACTTTTACTGTTTTCTCAACTGTGTTCTCTTTTCTCATCTCAACATTCTAAAATCTTGTATTTCTTTCAACACTCAGATAATAGATAACATTTTGTTCTGTTTATTACCTTGTATTAAAAAAATTCATTTTTCATCAAAACACTTTTCATATTCTTTCCAACATTGCAATTACTATTTACTAAATTTATCCTCCAACTTAAAACAAAAAAGCCTCTCCTAATGTTTTAGCTGGTTAAAACAGCAAAATTAATGTATTTTAGAAATTTGAACTGAAATTTAAATTCCTTTGTTTAAATTATGTGGGAAATCATGTTAAAATATGATAGGAAGTAGTGTTAACCTTGTGGGTAAGTCTTGAGTCCTATAGTAATATAATCTAAGTTTAAATCTATTATAAATATATATCACAGAGGATCCTATATTTTTGCCATGACCTATTGGCCCTCAAATCAGGTTCCTTTCTTCCTCATCCATTTACTTTTCTTTTGCTCTATCTCAGTATAAACCTCTTCCTCAATATTTACACCTTAAATTTCAATATTCTGATGAATGATAGTCCCAGTAACTCAGGACATCATATTCTGTAACTACTCTTAAGTGAGCTTTTCCTTCACCCTACCTCAAAATTTTATTGTATAATCATACCCCAGACAGTCACCCCAAACTGTAATCTACCAATAATTTCTTAGCATGCTTTTAGAATTCTCAGATTTCCAGCTCATTCTCTCTGGTATCCTGCCAGAAAAACAACAATTTAATTCCTCTGGTAGGCCAGTCTCAAACCTCTACAGGCATAGTATAGGGATTAAAAACTGAGATCCATATTCTATGTGTCTAAATATTTAGATTTTCATATCAATTAACAAGCTAAAATTAAATAAGTTGCTATTTCCTTCCTTACAAATATATCTTCATGATGACTAAGAAGTTCTATATAATTGAAAGTTGAAAAAAATATAAAATTTGGTGTGAACAGTGCTAGGAGGACATTCTGCCTACCGTATACCTTTTGTTTCAGTTCAGTTCAGTCGCTCAGTCGTGTCCGGCTTTTTGAGACCCCATGAATCGCAGCACACCAGGCCTCCCTGTCCATCACCAACTCCTGGAGTTCACTCAACAGTTTATTGTGATCCACACAGTCAAAGGCTTTGGCATAGCCATGGTTTTTCCAGTAGTCATGTATGGATGTAAGAGTGGACTGTGAAGAAAGCTGAGTGCTGAAGAATTGATGCTTTTGAACTGTGGTGTTGGAGAAGACTCTTGAGGGTCCCTTGGACTGCAAGGAGATCCAACCAATCCATTCTGAAGGAGATCAGCCCTAGAATTTCTTTGGAAGGAATGATGCTGAAGCTGAAACTCCAATACTTTGGCCACCTCATGCGAAGAGTTGACTCACTGGAAAAGACTCTGATGCTGGGAGGGATTGGGGGCAGGAGGAGAAGGGGATGACAGAGGATGAGATGGCTGGATGGCATCACCAACTCGATGGACATGAGTTTGAGTAAACTCTGGAAGTTGGTGATGGACATGGAGGCCTGGCGTGCTGTGATTCATGGGGTCACAAAGAGTTGGACTTGACTGAGGGACTGAACGGAATGGAACTGAACTGAGAGTGATTCAAAGACTTCCCTGGTGGCTCAGGCGGTGAAGAATCCGCCTGCAATGCAGGAGACCGAGTTTGATTCCTGGGTGCAGAAGATCCCCTGGAGGAGGTCATGGCAACCGACTTCAGTATTCTTGTCTGGAAAATCCCATGGATAGAGGAGCCTGGGGGGCTACAGTCCAAGGGATCACAAAAAAATCAGACACACAACAGACTGATTTAAGAAACGATGTATGTGTATCGGAATCACTAAGTTGCACACCTGAAACTAACACACTATTGTAAATCTACTATACTCCTATAAAAATTTTTAAAAAGCAACAATGTGTGCTATACCCAAAACCTTTTTTTTTTTAAAAAAAAAAACTTTCCATTTCACAGTGGGGTATAATTGATGAACATTGTTGTGACAGTTTCAGGTGGACAGAGAAGGGGCTCAGCCACACATATGCCTGTATCCATTCTCCCTCAAACTCCCCTCCCATCCAGGCTGCCACTCAAAACTGTGCGGGGCCCATTGTGCTGTGCAGTAGGCTCTTGTGCAATACCCGTATTTTTTGCTGAGCAGCTTTAGAATTTACATTATTTTGTTCTTATGAAGGTCAGTGGCAGAATAATTAAAATTAATATATTAATTTGTATTACTTTACCAGCTAAAGCTTTTAAAGTGTTCCTCTCCAAAAAGCCCCCAATCCAGAAAACAGCATATTACTAACATCGCAGAAGCCTGTCATGTCCCTCTCTCTTCCACACGTTTCTCTCCAAAGGTAATTTCCATCCTAAACTTAGGGTTATCATTCCCTTGTTGTTTTAAAATTATTTTTTATCACATATGTGTATCCATAAACAATATATTTTTAAGATTTTTGACAGTTTTTGAACTTCTGTAACTGGAATGCAAAAGTAGGAAGTCAAGAAACACCTGGAGTAACAGGTAAATTTGGCCTTGGAATGCGGAATGAAGCAGGGCAAAGACTAATAGAGTTTTGCCAAGAAAATGCACTGGTCATAGCAAACACCCTCTTCCAACAACACAAGAGAAGACTCTACACATGGACATCACCAGATGGTCAACACTGAAATCAGATTGATTATATTATTTGCAGCCAAAGATGGAGAAGCTCTATACAGTCAAAAAAAACAAGACCAGGAGCTGACTGTGGTTCAGATCATGAACTCCTTATTACCAAATTCAGACTCAAATTGAAGAAAGTAGGGAAAACCACTAGACCATTCAGGTATGACCTAAATCAAATCCCTTATGATTATACAGTGGAAGTGAGAAATAGATTTAAGGGCCTAGATCTGATAGACAGAGTGCCTGATGAACTATGGAATGAGGTTTGTGACATTGTACAGGAGACAGGGATCAAGACCATCCCCANGAGCTGACTGTGGCTCAGATCATGAACTCCTTATTACCAAATTCAGACTTAAATTGAAGAAAGTAGGGGTCATGGAAGTGCTAAGGAAATAACATATAGGGTAAAGTCATGACCCAAGGGAAAAGGAATAGACCAAGGAAACCCAGGTAACCCCAAAATGCAGAGATTGGGAAGGGAGAACTGAAAATGAGAAAAAGGCAGAAATATAGGTGAAAAAAAAAATAGAAACAACTATTGTCACGGAAGACAAGGAAGGAGAAAATTTCAAGAGAGAATATTCCAACAGTGTTAAATTTAGCACAGAAGACAAGCACATAGGGCTAAAATGACCCCTTGATTACAAGTATGGAGGTCTTAATGACATTGACAAGAAAATCATTACAGAATTTAGAAGCCAGCTTTTAGTGAGTTGAGGAGTGAATGAGAAGTAAAAAACTGTTAAGGGGAGGAGAGCACAGCAGTTAGAGTGGAGCCTAAATCAAGTAAGTGGTGGATTATAAGATCAGAGAAACTTTAACAGTGGGTTGACATCATAAGAAAGAAGAATCAGGGTCTGGGAGTAAACGGAAAGGCTGGGATCAAAAGAACAAGCAGAAGGGATAGCTTCAGTTTGGAGGAAAGCACTCTACCCTTTTGGCTTCCCTGGTGGTAGAGCCGGTAACACATCTGCCTACATTGCAGGAGACCACCTGCAATGCCAAGAGACGTGGGTTCAGTCCCTGGTCTGGGAAGATCCCCTGGACAGTGAAATGGCAACCCGTGCCAATATTCTTGCCTGGAGAATCCCATGGACAGAGGAGCCTGGTGGGCTGCAGTCCATGGGGTCACAACAGTCAGACACAGCTTAGCAACTAAACCACCAGCACCACTCTATCCTTTTAGACTGGCAGAGCGAGGTAAAAGTGCATATGGATGTGGGTGTGTTTATCGAAGGGGACCTAGAATGTTGAAGAGTTCATTACCAAAGGACTCACTATTGTAGCTTATGAAGGAGTCAGCTTCTCTGCTGAGAATGAGGGACCTGAGAAGAGTATAAGTCAGCAGACATTCCTGAGGGGAAAGGGAAAGAAGATGACAGGGGACAAGAAAAAGAGTTGAGCTGCTGTGCTAACCCTGACTTTGTAGTGGAGCCAATCCATCTGAAGATGTGATTTTTCTCCAACCTATCACTTGGCAATCTGGATACAGAAGGAAAGTCACATTGCAGATTTTAAGATTGAGTTTTGCCTGGTGGCTGTGGCCAAACAGCCAGGCTGCAGAAGAATTAAGAGACTGAATGGAATTGTAGCTTAGGTCATCAACCAGATGGGCCAAGTCAAGGAAGGAAACAAGTGAGGCTAGAGAGGGGATGACTGGAATAAGAGGCTGGGATTTAAGAAGCTGGGGACACTAGGAGGCTGAAGAACAACAGTTTTAAGAAAGGAAATGCATGATATTGGGAAGGACTTGGGATTTGGTCTGAGAGTGGTTACAAAGGATTTCTGATCCAAGCCAAAGATGGAGGTAACTCTAGTAAAGTGGGGCTTACTGGAGTTGGGGCTAAAAAACTGAGGCTCAGGTGTTGGCTAGTTCATCTACAGGGTTATTTGAACA
>SJYX01006908.1:223911-279738 GCA_006410675.1 Oreotragus oreotragus
TTGGACTGTGAAGAAAGCTGAGCACTGAAGAATTGATGCTTTTGAACTGTGGTGTTGGAGAAGACTCTTGAGAGTCCCTTGGACTGCAAGGAGATCCAACCAGTCCATTCTGAAGGAGATCAGCCCTGGGATTTCTTTGGAAGGAATGATGCTAAAGCTGAAACTCCAGTACTTTGGCCACCTCATGCGAAGAGTTGACTCATTGGAAAAGACTTTGATGCTGGGAGGGATTGGGGGCAGGAGGAGAAGGGGACGACCAAGGATGAGATGGCTGGATGGCATCACATGAGTCTGAGTGAACTCCGGGAGTTGGTGATGGACAGGGAGGCCTGGCGTGCTGCGATTCACGGGGTTGCAAAGAGTCGGGCACGACTGAGCGATTGAACTGAACTGAACTGAACTAGATTTATATTGTATAATTCACTGGCCATTCACCTATTTTGATCAACAATATATTATTTAAATACAAACATGTTGATGAAATACAGTAGTTCTTTCATCTTCAGCACTGAAGATTACTGCAAAACATGGGTCTATCGCATTTATGTTTACATTTGTGGGTTTTCCCTGTCTGGGTGTTACAGTGCTGCTGTGGCAATCTTGTGCACGTGTCCCCGTAAGAGAGCTCAAATGGCACAGACCTAGGAGGGAGCCAGAATAGGCTTCTGCTGAAGTTTAGTCGATAATACCGAACTGTCCCTCCGAAATGGCTATATACATACTTACATGTCTGTATCCCCACAGTCAGCGGATCCATGGCCCCTTTGCTTCACATTCTAGGCCATATTTGTTTTTTATGTCAAGTTGGTGGGTGATAAATAGTATCACATTGTAGTTTAAATTTGTTTTTCTTACTGTCAGTGGGATTTATTATTTTTATACATTGATGAGCCATTTGTGCTCCCTCTTCTGTGAAGTTTATATTCCTTTCTTTTTCCTTTTTTATTGATGAGTAAGAGGCATCATCGACTCAATGGACATGAGTTTGAGTAAACTCCGGGAGTTTGTGATGGACAGGGAGGCCTGGCGTGCTGTGCAGTCCATGGGGTCGCAAAGAGTCAGACATGACTGAGCGACTGAACTGAACTGAACTGAAGAGTTCATTATATACTTCATACTTTTGATTACCTATGTTGCAAGTATCTTCTCCCAGTTTGTGGCCTTTATTTTCATCTGTTTTCAGTCATTTTTATGGAGTANGAGGCCTGGCGTGCTGTGCAGTCCATGGGGTCGCAAAGAGTCAGACATGACTGAGCGACTGAACTGAACTGAACTGAAGAGTTCATTATATACTTCATACTTTTGATTACCTATGTTGCAAGTATCTTCTCCCAGTTTGTGGCCTTTATTTTCATCTGTTTTCAGTCATTTTTATGGAGTAATGTATTTGGTTTTATATTTAACAAACTTATGATTCAACAACATGATAATGTACAGCCATGCACTAATTCTTTTAAAATACTTTTTATTTCCCTTTATTTTTCAATTTTTAGAGTAATAAATTTTAATCGGAGGAACTGCAAAGTTGTCTAATGAATTTTGCTTTTTAAAAAATTTCCTTTGACTACTAATGCTTACCCTTGTCGTAACATTTTTTCAATTAGGAACCATCTTTTAAAGTGAAAAATTATCTTATTCATTCCTCTGACAACCAACTTATATAATTTGTTAATGTATTCGCTCAAAGTACAGAATATATATAACCTATGACATAGCTATCTTTGCAAGCACCTTTAGAGGTAAACTTTCATTTTTCTCTCAAGTTACAGTGCATGTTCAGTCGCTCAGTCATGTCCAGCTCTTTGGGACACTATGTAGCTCACCAAGCTCCTCTGTCCATGAGATTTTCCAGACAAGAATGCTGAAGTGGGTTGCCTTTCCTTCTCCAGGGGATCTCCCTGACCCAGGGATTGAACCCACATTGAGATCAAGTTACAGAGTTTTCTTTAAAGCCACTGCCTTTTAAAAGAGTTTGTTTTGCTTGCTATTTTCTCCTGGGAAATCTATGAAACTTTCAACTTTGATTCAAAGGTTTAGCTGGTAGTCTCTACCATTTAGAAGTGGATTACCCTGTGGTATGCTAGAATTAGCTCAGGGGAGCTGATCATTACATTTTCTGGGATGAGACAACTGTTAAGCCTTGGTCATTTGAAATTCATGACGGTAGGAGTATTTGTGCATGCGTGCATGCTCAGTCACTCAGTCCTGTCTGGATTCCCCATTCCCTATCCTTCAGTTCACTCAGGAAGATCAAAAGAGAATATTCCATTCAAACAACTTAAGAAATATTAAATTCTTGTGTACACTCTTGATTATGTGGCTGCATTTCTCCCCAGGAAAACAAACTTGGTGTGGGGCGGGGTTGGGGGGGAGCGTGGGCTGGGAGACTGTGGTGGGGCGCGGCGGGTCGTGGGTAGGGGGGCAAGGGATACATCAAAAAAGAAAACATTTTACACAGCTGCTCTATCTTCCTGAAACCAGGACCTGCACCTATAGGTTTATCCGGTAGAGGGCAGCAGCTCCCTGATACTGAGGTGAGGCAGCCTCTTAAGAGGTGGGTAGTTTGGCTGAAGGTCGGATACGACTGAGCGACTTCACTTTCACTTTTCACTTTCCTGCACTGGAGAAGGAAATGGCAACCCACTCCAGTGTTCTTGCCCGGAGAATGCCAGGGACGGGGGAGCCTGGTGGGCTGCCGTCTATGGGGTCGCACAGAATCGGACACGACTGAAGCGACTTAGCAGCAGCAGCAGCAGCAGCAGCCAGTATTCTTGCCTGNCCCACTCCAGTGTTCTTGCCCGGAGAATGCCAGGGACGGGGGAGCCTGGTGGGCTGCCGTCTATGGGGTCGCACAGAGTCGGACACGCCTGAAGCGACTTAGCAGCAGCAGCAGTTTCTGCTCTGGAGGGCTCCTCACTGTGCCCACACTCCAGGAGCCTGAGAAAATATCGTCCACTGGACTGCAAGTGTCAGAAAGAATGACCAACTTCCCAGAATCACAAAGTTTGGCCCCAGTCACTCTCAAACCTAGAAACAACCAGTTAAGAAAACAGATCTACCGCGTTCCTCCTCTCAGCCAGCTGCTGGTGGTGCACTGGTAAGACAACACCGCATTCTTCTGGCAGAATCCACAATCCACAACAACAACTACAACACAACACAACCAAACCCAATAACCATCCTACCGTTCAATGACTATAGCATTTCTCAGCATAAAGAGTCTTCAGCAACATTATTTGGAGCTGGTTAGAACAAGTCCACAGAGACAGAGATTCCCTGTTGTTGTTTAGTTGCTCAGGCGTATCTGATACTAGTGGACAGTTGTTTGCACAAGTTTATAAAAATACTGATAAATAGGAATGGATGAATCCAGAAGTGGAACCATGCTAGGTAACAACAAGCTGAAAATTGTCACAATGCCTTTTGACGAATGGCCCAAAGTGAGCTTTTAGAAGAGATTCATGTCATCAGGATGAACTTCTCCTGGTGGCCCAGTGGCTGAGACTCTGCCCTTATAGTCCAAGGGCCTCAGGTTCAATGCCTGGTGAGAGAACCAGATCTCACATGCTGCAACTAAGAGATTGCATGCTGCAACTGAAAAAAACAAACAAAAAAGATCCTGCATACTGCAACAAAGATTGAATATCTCATGTGCTCCAACTAAGACCGGCATGGCCAGATAAATAAATATTTTTTTTAATATGTATCACCAGGGAACTTGCCTTACAATGTAGTTGCTATCTGTTTTTTTTAAAATTATAATTAATATAACAGTATTATTAATATGATTATCATTATAATGATGAACACTATTCTTATCATAGGTACTTAATTAGATCTAGTAACATATGGGTATTAAATGATTAGTTACAAAAACTGAGTTTAATTGTGTCTATGGAGAAGTACTCTGCTGCAGTTCTAGATAGCTGCTTAACTGCTCTGCTTTTTATGAGCCATGGGCACCTGGTAATGAAACAAGGAAGACACAAGACAAAGAGTTCCCAGCAATGGCATAAAAAAAACAGATTTGTTACTCCTTTTATCAGTCACCTAAATCATTTGTGATCTAAATCTTCTCTCTGGCTTTTTCTGACTCCAGGAGTGGGACAAAAAGCTTTAGTTTATAAGGTTTGATTACCATTGTGTACATGAAGATCATTTTCCCTCATAACTCATATTCAGTCAGGTATTTATTCATAAAAGATGTGTTGAGTACACTTATTCAATTGGTATAGCACAGTCTCTGAATTTATTCATTCTGACATTTACGGCCAGTATGATCATGGGAAAGTTATTTAATCTCTTCATACCTCAGTCTCCTTATTAATAAAATGAATTTTCATAGCAATTTCTATGATGTAGGGTTATTGTATGATAAACTTAAAAGCACTTATATTAGTGCTGCTGCTGCTAAGTAGCTTCAGTCGTGTCCGACTCTGTGCGACCCCATAGACGGCAGCCCACCAGGCTCCACAGTCCCTGGGATTCTCCAGGCAAGAACACTGGAGTGGGTTGCCATTTCCTTCTCCGATGCATGAAAGTGAAAAGTGAAAGTGAGTAGTGTCCAACTCTCAGCGACCCCATGGACTGCAGCCTAACAGGCTCCTCCGTCCATGGGATTTTCCAGGCAAGAGTGCTGGAGTGGGGTGCCATCACTGAGTAAATATTCAGTTCAGTTCAGTCGCTCAGTCGTGTCTGACTCCTTGTGACCCCATGAATCACAGCACGCCAGGCCTCCATGTCCATCACCAACTCCCGGAATTCATTCAAACTCATGTCCATCGAGTCCGTGATGCCAGCCAGCCATCTCATCCTCTGTCTTCCCCTTCTTCTGCCCCCAACCCCTCCCAGCATCAGGGTCTTTTCCAATGAATCAACTCTTCGCATGAGGTGATCAAACTATTGGAGTTTCAGCTTCAGCATCAGTCCTTCCAATGAACACCCAGGACCGATCTCCTTTAGAATGGATCTCCTTGCAGTCCAAGGGACTCTCAAGAGTCTTCTCCAACACCACAGTTCAAAAGCATCAGTTCTTCGGCGCTCGGCTTTCTTTATAGTCCAACTCTCACATCCATACATGACCACTGGAAAAACCATAGCCTTGACTAAATGGACCTTTGTTGGGAAAGTAATATCTCTGCTTTTGAATATGCTATCTAGGTTAGTCATAACTTTCCTTCCAAAGAGTAAATATTAGCTACCCTTTTAAGGACCCTGTGTAAAATTCTACGGGAGGTTCTGAAGATATAAACAAAACATGAATTCTACCCCTAAGTAATTCATATTTTAATTTATTTTTTTAATGATACATAAGAAAATATTGTGAATGATAAATTCTAAAACTAATGGAATTAATACTTTTGATTTTGACCATGATGGAGATTTTATTTAACTTGTTGATTTAAGCGACTAAATAATGTGAAAAGTACATACAGTAAGTTTTCAGACATTGAACAACAAGCAGTGCAGAACTGTAATCAGTGAGAGAAGGGAAACAAAGTGAGCCCTACAATTGCCCCAACCTGCAGGCTGAATGCTGTTTGCAGGCTGCAGCACAGAGATGGGGCGGGGGGGCTGGCAGTGTCTCTGAAATGAGCAGAGATCAGATTTCAGGGAGGCCAGATGACTTCACTGGCATTTCCAGGGAAGAGGACCAGAAATGGGAGAGTTGCATAGAAAGACAACTCTACAAACAGGCAAAGGGGGCCCCTTGGGATTTGCGCTGAATTATAGATTTCAGCACACATGAAAAATTTTTTTACCTGAAAGTGTGAACAAATACACAAGAAATCAGTGAACAAATACACAAGAAATCAGTAAGCAAATAATTCCCAGTGATCTCGTAGGCATGGAAACAGTTTTTGTTCCCACCAGCCAAACAGGAAAGAGCTTTTAATAAACGGGGCATTATTAAGAGTAAGGGGATAAATTATCCCTATTGCAAAAACAAACCAAGCTTTTTCTTAAGACAATTTTTAGAACAATGCCTAAAAGGATCAACCCCTTCCACAAGTAACATAAGTGCCTGGGAGAACAAAGTCTAACCCATCCTAAAAGAATACAAACCTAATCCATGACAATTTAAGGCAACATTCAGCCTCCAGACAAAATTTTCAAGACATACAAAGAAGGGGAATATTGTTATATATAACAATGTAACAATGTATATTGTTCTTTATAACAATTATATAACAATGTATATTGTTATACATAACCCCAGGGGAATTCAGGAAAGGAAACATGTAGGGCAGTGTGAGCATGCTTGTCCTACCAGATATGGGTGAAAGAGTCAGAAGATTACAATTTTTGGAAATGGGATTTCAAGAATGCCTTCAAAGTTTGAGACTAGTTAACATTGGAAAAGACTCTGATGCTGGGAGGGATTGGGGGCAGGAGGAGAAGGGGACGACAGAGGATGAGATGGCTGGATGGCACCACTGACTCGATGGACACGAGTCTGAGTGAACTCCGGGAGATGGTGATGGACAGGGAGGCCTGGCGTGCTGCGATTCATGGGGTTGCAAAGAGTCGGACACGACTGAGCGACTGAACTGAACTGTACTGAACATATATTAGAAATATTTTCTGGCTTTTTTTGTTTGTTTTGTGTTGGGCCATACTGCACAGTTTGTGGGATCTTAGCTCCCTTACCAGAGATCAAACCCAGGCCTCTGGCAGTGGAAGTGCAGAGTCCTAACCACTGGACCTCCAGGGAATTCCCTAGAAATATTTCCTGGATACTGTTATCTTTATCAATGTAACCCCTAATGTTTCAATATAGTCAATTGTCAGGGAGGAAGAGATTTTCTTCTGCCTTTCTAGGTTCTTCTGGTTGGTCTAAGAAGCAAATTGATATGAGACAGATCAAGGGTATAAAATCAAACAAAAGTTTAATAACATATATTTGGGAGAGGTTTCTCAGGTGGCACAAGCCGTAAAAGAACCAACGCAGAGACGCAAGAAACTTAGGTTCTATCCCTGGCTTGGGAAGATCCCCTGGAGGAGGGCATGGCAACTCTTGGCTTGGAGAATTCTTGCCTGGAGAATCCCATGGACAGAGGAGCCTGGTGGGCTATAGTCTATAGGATCGCAAAGAGTGGAACACAGCTGAAGTGACTTAGTACACATGCATGCATACTTGGGAGAGACCTAGGAAAACTGAGTAACTTAGCAAAAAGACCAAAGCCCTCATTTTAAATACCATCTTCAGCTAAAGACAAAAGAGGATGCTGAGGGTAGTGGTTTGGGACTTCAAAGGAGAGAAGGTAATTCACAGAGACACGGAAAAACAAATGTTTGCTGAGCCAGGCAGAGATAATGGGACCCAGAGTGGACTTTGGTCTCCAGGTCCTGCCAGGTCCCCCCACCACACCTGGTCCACATTCTTTACAGACATCTCTGCTGATAGCTCTATGCTGGGAACAAGCCCTTTGTCTAAACTCTTTGGGCAGCTAAGGCGGAGATAAAAAGAAAGACTCCTTAGGTCTTCGGTTTTTCAAAAATCATCAGCCTAAAATAATCTTCATGACAAACAAGACACATTTGGGGGTGGCAAATTTTGTTCCCCTACATAATCAAATATATGAAAATCAAAAGGATTCTATTATAAATTCACCTTAGTGGCAAACTGAAAATCCATTCTCTCAGTCTAGTAATTGACCAGGCTGAGCCTTACTGCTAGAAATTTTTGCTCTGCCTTTAAAATAGCTAATCACTTGTTTTTCTCACAGTTAAATACCATAAGGGAGTCCCTGATCCTCTTGGGGTCAAATCTGAAAACTAGATTTTGTTACTAATACATTCCAACCACAAGAGGGAGGGCAAGACACACACGTGCCGCCTTCCCTTGCACTTTTACCTAACCTCCATACCAGGCCACCTTACCTGTCTCCTGAGAAATGTGGATGCAGGTCAAGAAGCAAGTTAGAACCAGACATGGAAAAGTGGACTGGGCTGGATGGAGCACAAGCTGGCATCAAGATTGCCAGGAGAAATATCAGTAACCTCAGATATGCAGAAATACCACTCTAGTGGCAGAAAGTGAAGAGGAACTAAAGAATCTCTTGATAAAGGTGAAAGAGGAGAATGAAAAAGCTGGCTTAAAACTCAATATTCAAAAAAACGAAGATCATGGTATCTGGTCCCATCACTTCATGGCAAATAGAAGGGGGAAAAGTGGAAACAGTGACATTTTTCCTTGGCCTCCAGAATCACTGCAGACGGTGACTGCAGCCATGAAGTGAAAAGATGCTTGCTCCTTAGAAGAAAAGCTATGACAAACCTAGACAGCATGTTAAGAGCAGAGACATCATTTTTGCCACCAAAGGTCCATTTAAGTCAAAGCTATGGTTTTTCCAATAGTCATGTATGGGTGTAAGACTTGGACCATAAAGAAGGCTGAGCACCAAATAACTGATGCTTTCTAATTGTGGTGCTGAAGAAGACTCTTGAGAGTCCCTTGAACAGCAAGGAGATCAAACTAGTCAATCCTAAAGGAAATCAACCCTGAATATTCACTGGAAGGATTGATGATGAAGCTGAAGCTCCAATACTCTGGCCACGTGATGCAAAGAGCCGACTTATCAGATAAGACCCTGTCACTGGGAAAGATTGAGGGTAGGAGCAGAAGAGGGTGACAGATGATGAGACGGTTGGATAGCATCACCCACTCAATAGACAGGAGTTTGAGCAAACTCTGGGAGATAGTGAAGGACAGGGAAGCCAGGTGTGCTGCAGGGCATAAGGTCACAAAGAGTCAGACACAACTGAGTGACTGAACAACAGCAGCCAGACACAGGAGAAATTAACAAGTTTACTGTATTGCACAATATAGGGTCACTGCTCACACTGCAGTCTGTGACATATTTCAAGTTCAAGACCTATTAGGGCCTAGGTGTTTCGGTGCTTTGGATGACATAAGTGCACCAGTTAAAATTTACATACACACACACTGTGTGTGGTTGGAGCAGAAGGAAAGCCTGGGGTCTCCTACCACTAAAGGCAGCGCCCTCCCCCTACTATAATTCCCATGCAAGATATTGCTGCTATAGGGAACTCCCTGGTGGCCAAGTGATTGGAACTTCACCGCATCCTCTGTCGTCCCCTTCTCCTCTTGCTTCAATCTTTTCCAGCATCGGGGTCTTTTCCAATGAGTCAATTCTTCACATCAGGTAGTGAAAATATTGGAGCTTTAGCTTCAGCATCAGTCCTCGCAATGAATACTCAGGGTTGATTTCCTTTAGGATTGACTGGTTTGATCTCTTTGCTGTCCAAGGGACTCTCAAGAGTCTTCTCCAGTAGCACAGTTAGAAAGGATCAATTCCTTGGTGCTCAGCCTTCTTTATGGGCCATCTCTCACTCCTATACATGACTACTGGAAAAATCATATCTTTGACCACACAGATCTTTGTCAGCAAAGTGATGTCTCTGCTTTTTAATATGCTGTCTAGGTTTGTCATAGTATTTCTTCCAAGGAGCAAGCATCTTTTAACTTCATAGCTGCAGTCACCGTCCACAGTGATTTTGGAGCCCAAGAAAATAAAAATTTAAAACATCTTTTTGGATAGTTCATTGTTAATGAATAAATATGCAGCTGATTTTTGTTTGTTGATTCTGTTTTATGCTTCTTTAGGCCATCAGAGTGGTAAGATATCAAGGATCAATATTAGAGTGTGAACTTAAGGTGTGAACTGAGACTACTTTTAGTCATGAATCTCCCTCCTCTAATGGATGAAAGAAGCCTTGGCATACTTCACATCATCCAACTCAGCCCATCAAAGAAATACATTGAGATTGGGCTCCAAGGCCAGTAACAGAGTGCATTCCTTCTCTTGCCCATATCCTCTAGGGATTCATGGGACTACAGCTGCTGAAGACAGCTGGTCATAAAATTGAGAATTTGGAATCACGGGTCCCAGCCATGTCCCTTTCTATTGATTTCCAAGTTGGACACAAATATTAAAATATTGGCGGAAGTGTATTGCACAAATGTGAATAATGAACGTTTTATTGTTTACAGATTGGAATTCAGTGATGAAGACTTTAGACTTTAAAACAGTTGGCATTTGAAAAGCTTAATAATTCACATAGCAATTTAGTGATGAAGACTTTAGACTTTAAAACAGTTGGCATTTGAAAAGTTTAATAATTCACATAGCAATATATTTCCAACTTCCAAGCTAGAAGCATCCTAGTTTTGGAACAGAATCAGATTCACGGAATGGAAGACTGGAATTCTGTTTAACAAGGAATGATGTTTAAGAAGTTGAAAAATAGAAGTCTTCTATATCAGATGTGACAAGGACATCATGAATGAGCCAGTTCTATAAACTAAAAGTATTCTCACTTCCTTGAAGATCATTAAGGTGTAGGTGATATGAACTTGTACTTTGGACATGGCTTATGAGGCATATTTAATAGAAAGTCTATCTGGGCTCTCTGCTCTCCATGCATGAGAACGGCAACCAAACAATGCCAAAAAGGCACTGGCAGGAGGAACTCACAGCTGTCTCTTCCATGTGAACCAAAACCGGGATCGACAGAAATAAGAGCAGCTGACAGGAACAGCTGAGGCTGATGACAGACTGACACAGAAATGAAACCCCGATCAGACGTTCACTCCGGGAAACCTGAAAATGACAACTATGAATAAAAATCAGTTGCCCTGGGTTCCAGTCATGGTCCAGCCATAAGCTAGATCAGTAGCTTCATGCAAGTGACTACATTTCTATTTTTTTCAGTTTCTTCAATTCTAAATTAAGGTGGTTGTGTTTTCTACACCATTAGTCTTGGTCCAGAAGTATAAAAGTTCTTCTCAATGTCAGGGAAGGGAAAATTTCCCCCTCCACCCCTGGTAGTTCTTATGGCTGCACTAATAATAAAATTGGCACAAAACAAGAGAAAGAGAAACAAACTTAATCCACGCACACAGAGGTCTTATAAACATAGGATCTAAGAAGTGGCCAAAGGAGGTAGCGTTTATACTTTTTTAGACAGAGAAAAATTAATATGAAAGAAATTGCCAGGACAAAGATATTTAGGTGTGGGTGCTTACTTAGTAAGAAATGTAAGCTAAATTTTGGCTTGGATAATATATTAATAGAAAAGTAACAAGATTTACTTATACAGGCTTCATGACCCTGTATTTTCTATCTCTGGTGATAAGAATGTCTTTCTTACCTCCCAGTTGCAGGGAGGATTCCTGTCTATGGGACATTTATTTCCTGATTCTGAGAGAGAGTCAAATTGTTCCTCTTGTATGGGCTACTTCTTAAGCAACTTAATTTCAAAAAAATAAGTATGCCATTGAGTCATATTTTAGGATGACCTGCCCTAGGCCCTGATGACAAAATAAAACATGCATACAAATAGTGTAAAGAATCCGTTTAAAACGCAGGTTCTAATTCACTGGTTTTGAATGGGGTTCAGTGTTTTGTATTTCCAGTAAGCCTCCATCACATTTGATGTTATTCACGTATCACATTTTAGCTAGTAAGGCACTAGAATATGTTGGTTCCGTTTTCCTAGCGGAATCAGCCAAAAAGGAGACAGTGAGTTGTCTGATTGGCCCTTTTAAAGCATAGGATGAAGAGGGATGCGGACACAGAACAGACTTGTGGACACAGTGAGGGTAGGAGAGGGTGGGATGAATTAAGAGAGTAGCGTTGAAATATATACATTATTGTACGTAAAATACATACGCAGTGGTGATTTGCTCTATGATCCAGGAAGCTCAACCCCAGTGCTCACTGACTAATCCAGCCTCATGAAGCCTCCTCTTCCTGCCCGGAAACTAAGTTGCAACTCTTCGCCTCTTACAAGAAAAAAGACAACCTTTCCTCTCCCTGGAGTTTTTGGTGCATGAGTTTTGTTGTCCCCTCGTAATTGTTAGATTCTGGAAACCATGCTTCCCTCCTGCTTCCTGCTTCCTCTCCGATTGTTTTTCTGTGAGTGAGCCAACAACACATGCTGCGTCACCCTCTTGACAGAAACCAGAAGTCTCCAAAGTTTATACAGAATAAGCGGATCTCTGTGGCAACATCTTTTCTAAATTCTTCTCCACTTATTCCTAGTCCCTCCCACCATTCACAAACCATCAATCTAGGAAAAGACGGGGAGGAATTCCCTGGTGGGTCTAGTGGTTAGGGCTCCACATTCTCACTGCTGAGGCTGGGGTTCCATCCCTGACTGGGGAACTAAGATCCTGCAGGCTGTACAGCACAGCCGATAAAAAAGGAAAAAGAGTGGTGCCAAGAGATAAGGAAAAGTAAAACTTTCAGTAATTTCCTTTAAGAGCTTTATCTGGTGCGCCCTCTTTCTCGTGGGCCCCAGACAGCTTGTGAAACATATCACCTGCTTTTCTGGACTGAATTGTGTCCCCTCCAAAAAATTTATAGGATGAGGTCCTCAATGTGACTATTTGAAGATAAAGCCTTGAAGATAAGGTTAAATGAGGTCATCAGGAAGAGATCAAATCCAATATGACCATGTGGGCAGAAAAGGAAGAAACTCCCAAAGCATGAGCAGAGAGGAAAGGTCTTACAGGAATGGCCAAGAGGCCTTTCCTGGTGGTCCAGGGGTTAAGACTCCACACTCGCAGCGCAGGAGGGCTTGGTTTCGATCCCTGGTCATGGAGCTAAGATCTCACCCACCGTGCAGCATGGCCAAAAGGAAAAAAGAGTAGGGGGGACAGGAGAAAGTGGCCATCTGCAAGCCAGGAAAGAAGGCATCAACTCTGCCAGCACTTTCACCTTCGACTTCCAGCCTCCAGAACTATGAGAAAATAAACTTCTGTTATTTAAGACACCTATTTTGCTGTCTTCTGTTATGGCAGCCTGAGCAGACTAATATACCTGCCAATAAGCACTAAAAAGTGCCCAGAAGAGTCTGGGAGCTTATAATATCCTGATGGCAAGGCTGCTTCTTTTAAAACATGTCTTTGAAATATCTAACATACACCTATCATACCAAATTTCACATAGCCTACATCATAAATGAAGAAAAGAAAAGAATTTCCTGGTAGTCTGGTGGTTAGGACTCAGCACTTTCACTGCCAAGGCCCAAGTTCAGTTCCTGGTTGGGAAAATAAGATTCTGCAAGTTGTACCATGAAGCCAAAAAAAAAAAAAAAAAAAAAAAAGCAAAGAGTCGGACACGACTGAGCGACTGAACTGAACTGTACTGAACATATATTAGAAATATTTTCTGGCTTTTTTTGTTTGTTTTGTGTTGGGCCATACTGCACAGTTTGTGGGATCTTAGCTCCCTTACCAGAGATCAAACCCAGGCCTCTGGCAGTGGAAGTGCAGAGTCCTAACCACTGGACCTCCAGGGAATTCCCTAGAAATATTTCCTGGATACTGTTATCTTTATCAATGTAACCCCTAATGTTTCAATATAGTCAATTGTCAGGGAGGAAGAGATTTTCTTCTGCCTTTCTAGGTTCTTCTGGTTGGTCTAAGAAGCAAATTGATATGAGACAGATCAAGGGTATAAAATCAAACAAAAGTTTAATAACATATATTTGGGAGAGGTTTCTCAGGTGGCACAAGCCGTAAAAGAACCAACGCAGAGACGCAAGAAACTTAGGTTCTATCCCTGGCTTGGGAAGATCCCCTGGAGGAGGGCATGGCAACTCTTGGCTTGGAGAATTCTTGCCTGGAGAATCCCATGGACAGAGGAGCCTGGTGGGCTATAGTCTATAGGATCGCAAAGAGTGGAACACAGCTGAAGTGACTTAGTACACATGCATGCATACTTGGGAGAGACCTAGGAAAACTGAGTAACTTAGCAAAAAGACCAAAGCCCTCATTTTAAATACCATCTTCAGCTAAAGACAAAAGAGGATGCTGAGGGTAGTGGTTTGGGACTTCAAAGGAGAGAAGGTAATTCACAGAGACACGGAAAAACAAATGTTTGCTGAGCCAGGCAGAGATAATGGGACCCAGAGTGGACTTTGGTCTCCAGGTCCTGCCAGGTCCCCCCACCACACCTGGTCCACATTCTTTACAGACATCTCTGCTGATAGCTCTATGCTGGGAACAAGCCCTTTGTCTAAACTCTTTGGGCAGCTAAGGCGGAGATAAAAAGAAAGACTCCTTAGGTCTTCGGTTTTTCAAAAATCATCAGCCTAAAATAATCTTCATGACAAACAAGACACATTTGGGGGTGGCAAATTTTGTTCCCCTACATAATCAAATATATGAAAATCAAAAGGATTCTATTATAAATTCACCTTAGTGGCAAACTGAAAATCCATTCTCTCAGTCTAGTAATTGACCAGGCTGAGCCTTACTGCTAGAAATTTTTGCTCTGCCTTTAAAATAGCTAATCACTTGTTTTTCTCACAGTTAAATACCATAAGGGAGTCCCTGATCCTCTTGGGGTCAAATCTGAAAACTAGATTTTGTTACTAATACATTCCAACCACAAGAGGGAGGGCAAGACACACACGTGCCGCCTTCCCTTGCACTTTTACCTAACCTCCATACCAGGCCACCTTACCTGTCTCCTGAGAAATGTGGATGCAGGTCAAGAAGCAAGTTAGAACCAGACATGGAAAAGTGGACTGGGCTGGATGGAGCACAAGCTGGCATCAAGATTGCCAGGAGAAATATCAGTAACCTCAGATATGCAGAAATACCACTCTAGTGGCAGAAAGTGAAGAGGAACTAAAGAATCTCTTGATAAAGGTGAAAGAGGAGAATGAAAAAGCTGGCTTAAAACTCAATATTCAAAAAAACGAAGATCATGGTATCTGGTCCCATCACTTCATGGCAAATAGAAGGGGGAAAAGTGGAAACAGTGACATTTTTCCTTGGCCTCCAGAATCACTGCAGACGGTGACTGCAGCCATGAAGTGAAAAGATGCTTGCTCCTTAGAAGAAAAGCTATGACAAACCTAGACAGCATGTTAAGAGCAGAGACATCATTTTTGCCACCAAAGGTCCATTTAAGTCAAAGCTATGGTTTTTCCAATAGTCATGTATGGGTGTAAGACTTGGACCATAAAGAAGGCTGAGCACCAAATAACTGATGCTTTCTAATTGTGGTGCTGAAGAAGACTCTTGAGAGTCCCTTGAACAGCAAGGAGATCAAACTAGTCAATCCTAAAGGAAATCAACCCTGAATATTCACTGGAAGGATTGATGATGAAGCTGAAGCTCCAATACTCTGGCCACGTGATGCAAAGAGCCGACTTATCAGATAAGACCCTGTCACTGGGAAAGATTGAGGGTAGGAGCAGAAGAGGGTGACAGATGATGAGACGGTTGGATAGCATCACCCACTCAATAGACAGGAGTTTGAGCAAACTCTGGGAGATAGTGAAGGACAGGGAAGCCAGGTGTGCTGCAGGGCATAAGGTCACAAAGAGTCAGACACAACTGAGTGACTGAACAACAGCAGCCAGACACAGGAGAAATTAACAAGTTTACTGTATTGCACAATATAGGGTCACTGCTCACACTGCAGTCTGTGACATATTTCAAGTTCAAGACCTATTAGGGCCTAGGTGTTTCGGTGCTTTGGATGACATAAGTGCACCAGTTAAAATTTACATACACACACACTGTGTGTGGTTGGAGCAGAAGGAAAGCCTGGGGTCTCCTACCACTAAAGGCAGCGCCCTCCCCCTACTATAATTCCCATGCAAGATATTGCTGCTATAGGGAACTCCCTGGTGGCCAAGTGATTGGAACTTCACCGCATCCTCTGTCGTCCCCTTCTCCTCTTGCTTCAATCTTTTCCAGCATCGGGGTCTTTTCCAATGAGTCAATTCTTCACATCAGGTAGTGAAAATATTGGAGCTTTAGCTTCAGCATCAGTCCTCGCAATGAATACTCAGGGTTGATTTCCTTTAGGATTGACTGGTTTGATCTCTTTGCTGTCCAAGGGACTCTCAAGAGTCTTCTCCAGTAGCACAGTTAGAAAGGATCAATTCCTTGGTGCTCAGCCTTCTTTATGGGCCATCTCTCACTCCTATACATGACTACTGGAAAAATCATATCTTTGACCACACAGATCNTTGATTTCCTTTAGGATTGACTGGTTTGATCTCTTTGCTGTCCAAGGGACTCTCAAGAGTCTTCTCCAGTAGCACAGTTAGAAAGGATCAATTCCTTGGTGCTCAGCCTTCTTTATGGGCCATCTCTCACTCCTATACATGACTACTGGAAAAATCATATCTTTGACCACACAGATCTTTGTCAGCAAAGTGATGTCTCTGCTTTTTAATATGCTGTCTAGGTTTGTCATAGTATTTCTTCCAAGGAGCAAGCATCTTTTAACTTCATAGCTGCAGTCACCGTCCACAGTGATTTTGGAGCCCAAGAAAATAAAAATTTAAAACATCTTTTTGGATAGTTCATTGTTAATGAATAAATATGCAGCTGATTTTTGTTTGTTGATTCTGTTTTATGCTTCTTTAGGCCATCAGAGTGGTAAGATATCAAGGATCAATATTAGAGTGTGAACTTAAGGTGTGAACTGAGACTACTTTTAGTCATGAATCTCCCTCCTCTAATGGATGAAAGAAGCCTTGGCATACTTCACATCATCCAACTCAGCCCATCAAAGAAATACATTGAGATTGGGCTCCAAGGCCAGTAACAGAGTGCATTCCTTCTCTTGCCCATATCCTCTAGGGATTCATGGGACTACAGCTGCTGAAGACAGCTGGTCATAAAATTGAGAATTTGGAATCACGGGTCCCAGCCATGTCCCTTTCTATTGATTTCCAAGTTGGACACAAATATTAAAATATTGGCGGAAGTGTATTGCACAAATGTGAATAATGAACGTTTTATTGTTTACAGATTGGAATTCAGTGATGAAGACTTTAGACTTTAAAACAGTTGGCATTTGAAAAGCTTAATAATTCACATAGCAATTTAGTGATGAAGACTTTAGACTTTAAAACAGTTGGCATTTGAAAAGTTTAATAATTCACATAGCAATATATTTCCAACTTCCAAGCTAGAAGCATCCTAGTTTTGGAACAGAATCAGATTCACGGAATGGAAGACTGGAATTCTGTTTAACAAGGAATGATGTTTAAGAAGTTGAAAAATAGAAGTCTTCTATATCAGATGTGACAAGGACATCATGAATGAGCCAGTTCTATAAACTAAAAGTATTCTCACTTCCTTGAAGATCATTAAGGTGTAGGTGATATGAACTTGTACTTTGGACATGGCTTATGAGGCATATTTAATAGAAAGTCTATCTGGGCTCTCTGCTCTCCATGCATGAGAACGGCAACCAAACAATGCCAAAAAGGCACTGGCAGGAGGAACTCACAGCTGTCTCTTCCATGTGAACCAAAACCGGGATCGACAGAAATAAGAGCAGCTGACAGGAACAGCTGAGGCTGATGACAGACTGACACAGAAATGAAACCCCGATCAGACGTTCACTCCGGGAAACCTGAAAATGACAACTATGAATAAAAATCAGTTGCCCTGGGTTCCAGTCATGGTCCAGCCATAAGCTAGATCAGTAGCTTCATGCAAGTGACTACATTTCTATTTTTTTCAGTTTCTTCAATTCTAAATTAAGGTGGTTGTGTTTTCTACACCATTAGTCTTGGTCCAGAAGTATAAAAGTTCTTCTCAATGTCAGGGAAGGGAAAATTTCCCCCTCCACCCCTGGTAGTTCTTATGGCTGCACTAATAATAAAATTGGCACAAAACAAGAGAAAGAGAAACAAACTTAATCCACGCACACAGAGGTCTTATAAACATAGGATCTAAGAAGTGGCCAAAGGAGGTAGCGTTTATACTTTTTTAGACAGAGAAAAATTAATATGAAAGAAATTGCCAGGACAAAGATATTTAGGTGTGGGTGCTTACTTAGTAAGAAATGTAAGCTAAATTTTGGCTTGGATAATATATTAATAGAAAAGTAACAAGATTTACTTATACAGGCTTCATGACCCTGTATTTTCTATCTCTGGTGATAAGAATGTCTTTCTTACCTCCCAGTTGCAGGGAGGATTCCTGTCTATGGGACATTTATTTCCTGATTCTGAGAGAGAGTCAAATTGTTCCTCTTGTATGGGCTACTTCTTAAGCAACTTAATTTCAAAAAAATAAGTATGCCATTGAGTCATATTTTAGGATGACCTGCCCTAGGCCCTGATGACAAAATAAAACATGCATACAAATAGTGTAAAGAATCCGTTTAAAACGCAGGTTCTAATTCACTGGTTTTGAATGGGGTTCAGTGTTTTGTATTTCCAGTAAGCCTCCATCACATTTGATGTTATTCACGTATCACATTTTAGCTAGTAAGGCACTAGAATATGTTGGTTCCGTTTTCCTAGCGGAATCAGCCAAAAAGGAGACAGTGAGTTGTCTGATTGGCCCTTTTAAAGCATAGGATGAAGAGGGATGCGGACACAGAACAGACTTGTGGACACAGTGAGGGTAGGAGAGGGTGGGATGAATTAAGAGAGTAGCGTTGAAATATATACATTATTGTACGTAAAATACATACGCAGTGGTGATTTGCTCTATGATCCAGGAAGCTCAACCCCAGTGCTCACTGACTAATCCAGCCTCATGAAGCCTCCTCTTCCTGCCCGGAAACTAAGTTGCAACTCTTCGCCTCTTACAAGAAAAAAGACAACCTTTCCTCTCCCTGGAGTTTTTGGTGCATGAGTTTTGTTGTCCCCTCGTAATTGTTAGATTCTGGAAACCATGCTTCCCTCCTGCTTCCTGCTTCCTCTCCGATTGTTTTTCTGTGAGTGAGCCAACAACACATGCTGCGTCACCCTCTTGACAGAAACCAGAAGTCTCCAAAGTTTATACAGAATAAGCGGATCTCTGTGGCAACATCTTTTCTAAATTCTTCTCCACTTATTCCTAGTCCCTCCCACCATTCACAAACCATCAATCTAGGAAAAGACGGGGAGGAATTCCCTGGTGGGTCTAGTGGTTAGGGCTCCACATTCTCACTGCTGAGGCTGGGGTTCCATCCCTGACTGGGGAACTAAGATCCTGCAGGCTGTACAGCACAGCCGATAAAAAAGGAAAAAGAGTGGTGCCAAGAGATAAGGAAAAGTAAAACTTTCAGTAATTTCCTTTAAGAGCTTTATCTGGTGCGCCCTCTTTCTCGTGGGCCCCAGACAGCTTGTGAAACATATCACCTGCTTTTCTGGACTGAATTGTGTCCCCTCCAAAAAATTTATAGGATGAGGTCCTCAATGTGACTATTTGAAGATAAAGCCTTGAAGATAAGGTTAAATGAGGTCATCAGGAAGAGATCAAATCCAATATGACCATGTGGGCAGAAAAGGAAGAAACTCCCAAAGCATGAGCAGAGAGGAAAGGTCTTACAGGAATGGCCAAGAGGCCTTTCCTGGTGGTCCAGGGGTTAAGACTCCACACTCGCAGCGCAGGAGGGCTTGGTTTCGATCCCTGGTCATGGAGCTAAGATCTCACCCACCGTGCAGCATGGCCAAAAGGAAAAAAGAGTAGGGGGGACAGGAGAAAGTGGCCATCTGCAAGCCAGGAAAGAAGGCATCAACTCTGCCAGCACTTTCACCTTCGACTTCCAGCCTCCAGAACTATGAGAAAATAAACTTCTGTTATTTAAGACACCTATTTTGCTGTCTTCTGTTATGGCAGCCTGAGCAGACTAATATACCTGCCAATAAGCACTAAAAAGTGCCCAGAAGAGTCTGGGAGCTTATAATATCCTGATGGCAAGGCTGCTTCTTTTAAAACATGTCTTTGAAATATCTAACATACACCTATCATACCAAATTTCACATAGCCTACATCATAAATGAAGAAAAGAAAAGAATTTCCTGGTAGTCTGGTGGTTAGGACTCAGCACTTTCACTGCCAAGGCCCAAGTTCAGTTCCTGGTTGGGAAAATAAGATTCTGCAAGTTGTACCATGAAGCCAAAAAAAAAAAAAAAAAAAAAATGCAGAGAAGGAAAAGAACTCCTACTGTAATTGTAACTATCTAACCATGATCCCAAATGGACACCATAAAAATATTCTCTAGGCAAAACAAAACTTCTCTGGGAAATAAATGGATGGTAAATGCTTACCCCCATAGATACCATGACCTCACCTTGCCAAATAAGGAATGTCTTAAATAGAGATAAAGAAGACAAGTTAATGGAAAAAGAATTTTTCACCATTAAAGCATAATCTGGGAGTACCATAAGAACTTCTGAGACATTTGAGGGACGTGCTAGTCACAGATAAAGAAAGACGAAACATTAAAAAGCTTGGAAAGAAAAAAGAGATATAGAACACAGTGAAGAGAGAGGCTTACATAACCATTTATATGTGGGTATCTTCTGTCCAGCCCTCTCAACATTTTGCATTAAAAGGATAATATGAGTCATCTTGAATCTTCTCAGGTCCTTTAAATGAGGAGAATATTAATTAATGTAAGGCACCCTAAATATATGAGGCTTCCCAGGTGCTGCTAGTGGTAAAGAATTCACCTGCCGATGTAAGAGACACAAGAGACAAGGGTTCGATCCCTGGGGCAGGAAGATCCCCTGGAGGAGAAAATATCAAACCTTGCCAGTATTCTTGCCTGAGAAATCCCATGAACAGAGGAGCCTGGCAGGCTACAGTCCATGGGGTCGCAAAGAGTCAGGCATGACTGAGTGACTGTGCACACACATACACACCTTAGATATATGACTTGATTGCAACATGAGAGAAAAAGCTAGAAATCAAGCCAGCTGAAATTTCGTTACCTGAAAAATAAAAGTCAGCATACAAATTGCCTATATCGCACCATACTACATCCATTTTCCTTAGAGACTGCGGTTTACATGACCATTGAACTCAGAAATTCTCCTCTGATAGGGAAAGTAGGGTGCTGAATGGCTACCTCCACCTGCAGAGCAAAGCAAATGCCAAGGAAAGGCATGTCCCTTGCCTAAATATATCCCCCCGAAATAAATTTAAAAATTCCCTGCCCATAATTCTGGATCACAGTCAAACTGGAGGGAAGAGGGCAGGACACAACCTTTGAAAGAATAACATGGCCTGAGGACATAGCCTAAACTGACTAGAACCAAACAGATCCAAGATGGTGGGCCAGTTGACTTCCACTAGACCTTGAGCCTCAGCATATGTTCATCAGCACATTAAATGACTCACCTACAGGTGCCATGACAGTTTCAAGGGCAACCACAAAGGTAAAAAAGTAGGCCCAATTCCTAGAAATCACCCCTTCCCCCAAATACCTAGAATACTCCTCCCACCCATTAGCCTATGAAATTACCCACCCCGATAAAAACTGACAACCCTATACCCTGGGGCCACTCTCACCTTCTGAGACAGCCCACACTCTGTCTGTGGAGTGTGTTCTCTCTAAATAAATCCACTTCTTACCTACCACTTTGTCGCTCACTGAATTCTTCCTGCTATCAGATATCAGGAACCTGAGCTTCATTAAGTCCTGGGACTAGATGTGATCTCAGTTAAAAGACTGTGGTTCAAGCCCCAGTCTGGATTATACCGTTTCAACAGTACTTGTCAAATGAAGAAATAAATTAAACTAACTATGGCATAAGACACAAGAGACAGATGAAAATGGAGCTGTCTCCTTGACTACTGATAGAGTCAATAGGAGAACATGGCTTTGACTTTCCTATATATGTCATCCAGGAATCAGAGGTCACACATTCTGGTTATGAGCAGTACTGCCAATGAGATGAACACCTCATCAGATGTAGAATTTACTCAACTAAGCTTACACATGGTGAGAACTTAGCCTGAGATCCTATGCACCCTCTCAGGAGGTGGCAGATTCTAAAAAAGAAAACTCCAGAAAGGCTGGTCAAACATGTTCAGTCTTTTCTCCCCAAAGTGCCAATCAGATAAGTCAGTCCTACTGCTTCTGCTGAAGTTGGGGGATAGTCTCTTTACAAGATAACATGCCTCCAGGAATTCTTTGTCCCCCGCCCCATAACTTATTAAACTGGATGCTTGCCACCTCAGTTTTCAGTATGCTTTTCTAAGAAGCAATTCTAAACATTTAAAGCTTTAAAAAAAAAATCTTTTAATTATACTTCTTTAGCTGTGTTGCATATATTTTCATATGTATGGGGAACAAAATTTGCTACCCCAAAATATGACTCTTTGGCATGAAGATTAATTTAGGCCAATTGTTTTTAAGAAATAGAAGATTCAGAAAGTCCTTCATGTTACCTCCCTTTAAACTACCTAAAAGACTTTAGATAAAGGGGCTGTTCTCAGAGAGAGTGATAACCAAAAATACTTGCAAATATGGACTCAGTGCGGTGGGGAAACCTGGTGGGACCTAGAAATCAGAGCTTGCTCTGGGTCCCATCGTCACTTGATGGTCCAGCACACTTATTTACCCAACTTTTCCTTTTTTTTTTAACTTTTGGCTGCATCGTGTCTTCGTCCCCGGGTCAGGCTTTCTCCAGCTGGGGCGACCCAGGGCCACGGGCTTCTCACTGCAGCGGCTTCTCCTGTTGCGAATACAGGCTCCGGCTTTCCAGGTGGCCCAGTGGCAAAGAATCCACCTGCAGTGCAGGAGACTCAGGATTTGCAGGCTCAATCCCTGGGCTGGGAAGATCCCCTGGAGAAGGAAATGGCACCCCACTGCAGTATTCTTGCCTGGGAAATCCCATGGACAGAGAAGCCTAGCAGGCTACAGTCCATGGGGTCACAGAAATGTTGGACACAACTGAACTCAAAAGTGACCAAAGCAGGCAGTTTTATAATTCTTAGACAAAGAAAAAATAAATTTGAGAGAAATTGACAGGACAAAGAAACTTACATCTAAGACCAGGTAGTAAATCAGTAAATAAATTACAAGGTTTGTTTATAGAAGCTTCTCAACCCTGAATTGCCTGTCTCTGGTCATAAGGATATGTTTACCTCTGTGCTCAAGGAGGGCACCTTTCACAAGGGAGACTTATTTCCTGCTTTCAGGAAGACAGAGAGGAGGATAAACGGGTCCCCCTTGCACTAGCCACTTCTTAAGTAACTTTAAAAGTTTGTGGTGTCCTATCCTGGGCCCCAACATTTGTTTTTCTCCTATTAATCTGTTTCATGTCAAATTTAATTCTTAGATCATCCAGAAGCAACTAGAAGGGAAGAGGAGATGTTTTTTTCTCCTCTTCCAGAGATACATAATATTTTCATTATCATTCAGTTCCAAGCATTTTCTTCTCTTTCTCTCTCTCTCTTTTTTTTTTGTTGGCCACCCTGCACACACAGCTTGAGGGATCTTGGTTTCCCAACCAGGGACTGAACTCTAGCCCTGACAGTGAAAGTGCCAAGTCCTAACCACCAGACCCCACCAGGGAATTCCCTAAGCATTTTCTAATGGTATACTTTATGGATTCTTTTTTTACTCAGATTTTATTAAAAGTGTGATTTTAAAATTTCCAAAATAGGGGGATATTTATAGTCATCTGTTTTTTATTATGTAGTATTTCCTTCTAATTTAACTTCGTTGTAATGTGAGAACTTGTGTTCAGGTATGATCCTGATTTGTAAGTTATTGTTTATGACTATGTTCTCTGTAAATATACTATGACTATTTGAAAAGGATATATAGTCATATATTATGATCACCATAATAAGTCTAATTACCATCTATCACCATACAAAGATAATAAATATTATTGACTATATTCTCCATCCTATATATTTTATCTCCATGCACGCTATGCATGCTAAGTCACTTCAGTCGTGTCTGACTCTTTGTGATCCAATGGACTGTAGCCTGCCAGGCTCTTCCGTCCATGGGATTCTCAAGGCAAGAATACTGATTGCCATGCTCTCCTCCAGGGGATCTTCCCGGCCCAGGGATCGAACGTGTGTCTCTTCCTGCACCGGCAGGTGGGTTCTTNGAACTTGTGTTCAGGTATGATCCTGATTTGTAAGTTATTGTTTATGACTATGTTCTCTGTAAATATACTGTGACTATTTGAAAAGGATATATAGTCATATGTTATGATCACCATAATAAGTCTAATTACCATCTGTCACCATACAAAGATAATAAATATTATTGACTATATTTTCCATCCTATATATTTTATCTCCATGCACGCTATGCGTGCTAAGTCACTTCAGTCGTGTCTGACTCTTTGTGATCCAATGGACTGTAGCCTGCCAGGCTCTTCTGTCCGTGGGATTCTCAAGGCAAGAATACTGGAGTGGGTTGCCATGCTCTTCTCCAGGGGATCTTCCTGGCCCAGGGATCGAACGCGTGTCTCTTCCTGCACTTGTCGTGTCTGACTCTTTGTGATCCAATGGACTGTAGCCTGCCAGGCTCTTCTGTCCGTGGGATTCTCAAGGCAAGAATACTGGAGTGGGTTGCCATGCTCTTCTCCAGGGGATCTTCCTGGCCCAGGGATCGAACGCGTGTCTCTTCCTGCACTGGCAGGTGGGTTCTTATCACTAGTGCCAAATAAGAAGCCCGTTTTATCCCCATGACCCATTTATTTTGTAACTGGGCACTTGTGTCTCTTAATCTCTCTCACCTATTTCACTCTTACTCCACAACCTTCTTTCTCTGCAACCATATTTCTATCCATGAGTTTGTTTTGCTATGTTTGCTAATTTGTATTCCTTTGTGACTCCATCTGTAACTGAAATCATATGCTAGCTGTCTTACTATGTTTGACATTTTACTTAGCATAAAACCCTCTAGGATCATCCATATGTCACAAATGGAAAGGTTTTATTATTTTTTACGACTGAGTAATGTTATTTTATATATATATATATATATATGCATGTGTGTGTGTGTGCGTGCTCAGTCATGTCCAGTTCTTTGTGACCCCATGGANGCTATGCATGCTAAGTCACTTCAGTCGTGTCTGACTCTTTGTGATCCAATGGACTGTAGCCTGCCAGGCTCTTCCGTCCATGGGATTCTCAAGGCAAGAATACTGATTGCCATGCTCTCCTCCAGGGGATCTTCCCGGCCCAGGGATCGAACGTGTGTCTCTTCCTGCACCGGCAGGTGGGTTCTTATCACTAGTGCCAAATAAGAAGCCCGTTTTATCCCCATGACCCATTTATTTTGTAACTGGGCACTTGTGTCTCTTAATCTCTCTCACCTATTTCACTCTTACTCCACAACCTTCTTTCTCTGACAACCATATTTCTATCCATGAGTCTGTTTTGCTATGTTTGCTAATTTGTATTCCTTTGTGACTCCACCTGTAACTGAAATCATATGCTAGCTGTCTTACTATGTTTGACATTTTACTTAGCATAAAACCCTCTAAGATCATCCATAGGTCACAAATGGAAACGTTTTATTATTTTTTACGACTGAGTAATGTTATTTTATATATATATATATGCATGTGTGTGTGTGTGCGTGCTCAGTCATGTCCAGTTCTTTGTGACCCCATGGACTGCAGCCCTCCAGGTTCCTCTGTCCGTGGGATTTTCCAAGCTAGAATACTGCCGTGGGTTGCCATTTCCTACTCCCTATTGTACATATATATGCCACATCTTTTTTATCCATTCATCTGTTCATGGGCACCTAAGTTACTTCTCTATCTTGGCTATTGTAAATAAGCTGCAATGGCCATAGGAGTGCATGCTGCTGCTAAGTTGCGTCAGTCGTGTCTGACTCTTTGCAGCCCTATGGACGGGAGCCCACCAAGCTCCTCTGTCTATGGGATTTTCCAGGCAAGAATACTAGAGTGGGTTGCCATGCCCTCCTCCTGGGAATCTTCCCAACCCAGGGATCAAACCCACATTTCTTACGTCTCCTGCCTTGGCCAGCAGATTCTTTAACACTAGCACCACCTGGGAAGCCCTATAGGAGTGCATGTATTGTTTCAAATTAGTGTTTTTCTTTCTTTGAAAAAACACCCATAAGTAGAATTGCTGATTCTGTTTTTTGCTGGTTCATATAGTGGTTCTATTTTTAATTTTTTGAGGAACGTCCCTACTGTTTTATATAGCAGCTGTACCAATTTATATTCTCACCAACTATGCATGAGAGTTCTCTTTCCTCCACACCCTCATCAACACTTATTATTTGCTGTTTTTGATATAGTCACTCTGACAGGTGTTAAGTGATATCTCACTGGGGTTTTGATTTACATCAAGGATTAGGTTATGACCAACCTAGATAGCATATTCAAAAGCAGAGACATTACTTTGCCAACTAAGGTCCGTCTAGTCAAGGCTATGGTTTTTCCTGTGGTCATGTATGGATGTGAGAGTTGGACTGTGAAGAAGGCTGAGTGCTGAAGAATCGATGCTTTTGAACTGTGGTGTTGGAGAAGACTCTTGAGAGTCCCTTGGACTGCAAGGAGATCCAACCAGTCCATTCTGAAGGAGATCAACCCTGAGATTTCTTTGGAAGGAATGATGCTAAAGCTGAAACTCCAGTACTTTGGCCACCTCATGAGAAGAGTTGACTCATTGGAAAAGACTCTGATGCTGGGAGGGATTGGGGGCAGGAGGAGAAGGGGACGACCGAGGATGAGATGGCTGGATGGCATCACTGACTCGATGGACGTGAGTCTGAGTGAACTCCGGGAGATGGTGATGGACAGGGAGGCCTGGCATGCTGCAATTCATGGGGTCGCAAAGAGTCGGACAAGACTGAGTGACTGAACTGGACTGAACTGAAGNAACCAGTCCATTCTGAAGGAGATCAACCCTGAGATTTCTTTGGAAGGAATGATGCTAAAGCTGAAACTCCAGTACTTTGGCCACCTCATGTGAAGAGTTGATTCATTGGAAAAGACTCTGGTGCTGGGAGGGACTGGGGGCAGGAGGAGAAGGGGTCGACCGAGGATGAGATGGCTGGATGGCATCACAGACTCGATGAACGTGGGTCTGAGTGAACTCCGGGAGTTGGGGATGAACAGGGAGGCCTGGCGTGCTGTGATTCGTGGAGTAGCAAAGAGTCGTACACGACTGAGTGACTGAACTGAACTGAACTGAGATTCTATTACAGTTGTTGTTCTGACCATCAGTGGTACCTCCTTGTGCTCTCAAAATTGTCCCAGCATATATGATGAATTATATGGTCATCTTACTGTCAGCCAAGTACTAATAATTCATAACTTATTGTCAGTTAGAGAAGTTTAACTACATAAACTTCATCAGTTCAGAAATGTGAAAGGTCAAATCATGTCTCCAGAAAGAAGCAACTTCCTAAGTTAAAACTCTGAGAAAAAAATGTGGGATGTGAATCTATTCTCTTATCATCAATTAGTCAGTCCATTAACAAGGCCAGAATTTCCCAAGATATATTCAACAATTCTGAGAAGTGCAATGAAGAGTTACATGTGACATATAAAGTAAGGTCGAGGATTCCTTATTGTATCAGTAACTACCCTGCAAACTTCACTGGCATTTCCTCATCATTACTATTAGGATTTTACAGATGATGAAATTAAGGCTTTGAGAGGTTAAGTAACTCATCCAAGGTCACACAGATACACTTCTTTATGTTTTCCTGCTCCCAACCACTATGTTCATTGCTTCCCAGGCAAGTAAATATTTTGATAATTTTGGGGGATGCTGGGTTAAACTCTGTTAGGCAGGCTACTTTTCTACAGAGCCTCTTACTGTTGTATTATATCAAAGGGCATGGTATATCTTCAAGGGGTGATACAGGCATAGTGTCTCCATCACTCACTGGGACATAAGACCCTTTTTGGGAGGACCCTTTCTGCAGAGCAGACTTTGGCTAGTGCTGCTTTAGGAACCTGAGCAGGGCCAGCAATCCCTTCTTCCGTAGGTCAGTTCTCTGTGTATATGAACACAGCCTTACACACTGATTCTGAGTTAGTCTTCCTTTGGGGAGCTCCAGTTTTCTTTGCTCTGAAAGGAAGAAGAGACAATCCTTAGATCCCTGAGGCTTCATGGTCCTAGGGTTGATACTTACATCTGTGCTTTTAACCATCTTTCATTGTGCCTTTTCACTCCCCATACTGAACTTTCTGGTTTTTCACCTTATCCTCTCATTTACAAATCTAGAAATGTTCATCAGGAAACCTATACTTATTTATTTATTTATTTATTTGGCTAATGTCCTTAGTACAATTTAATAGCTAAAACCGCTGCAAATTTTGTCGGTTGTAAGAACATGGATGGACTTGGTGGATACTGTACTCAGTGAAGTAAGTCAGAGAGAAAGACAAATGTTGTATGATATCACTTATAAATGAAATCTAAAAAATAAACTGGTGAATATAATAAAAGAAACAGACTCAAAGATATAGAGAACAAACTAGTGGTTACCAGTTGGAAGAGGGAAGGGGGAGGAGCAAGATAGGGTTAGGGGATTAAGAGTTACAAGCGACTATGTATAAACTGAATATGCTACAAGAATACATTGCACAGCACAGGGAAGATAGCCAATATTTTATAATAACTATAAATGGTGCATAATCTTCAAAAATTGTGAATCTTTATGTTGTACACATGAAATTTATATGATATTCTAACTCAGCTATACCTCAATTAAAAAACTGTAAAAATGGGTGAAACCTTCTGATCACTTGTAGCACACGAAATGATGAGTAAGGAAGGACTTTTAGAGGGCAGAGAGAACAAATATATGGCTATTTTTAGTCCTCTCTGAGACTTTCAGGTGGGTGGGTAGGGGGGTGGATGTTGAGGCAGTGGAAAGGGAGTGGTGGGTTGTTCCTGCATTTTTCAGCTAAGCATATCTGCATTTTCCGGGTCAGTCAAGGGTGCTTTGATTTTAGGGAAGGGGAGACTGCTTATAAAGGAATTAAAGGGCACAGTCAGAATCCCTCCTATCCCCTCTTCTCACTGAAACGGGCAACCGCTAACCTTGCATGCTTAGTCCCTAGTGTAGTAGGATTGAGTTTTTCAACGGCTTTTGTTACTCAGTTATGATCATCTTCCACTTTTTTTTTCTTCTGCTCACAAACCTCTCCTCCCCTCTGTTCCAAACCTTTCCCTCTCCTCCTGAGTCACTGAAACAGAGGTTTCCAAAGCCAGTCTGTTGCTGTGACCCTAGCAAGCCAGTTCTGTATCTCAGACAACCTGGCTTAGCTATTGTTCCGTGGCCTAAATACCTGATGCAAAACATTTCCTAAGAAAATACAAGCACTTAACCCTTCCCCACCCAAGATTTGCTTTCAGTGTTTCATAACGATGTTTTAGGTAAGAAATGTTTTTGCTTTCATAAATGTTCACGAGGCTTCCGTAGAGCAGCCCCCATGAAAACGTTTATCCAGAAATTCTAATAAAAACCAATATGCACAGGCAATTCCATTCCCCACTTCCTCCTGGACTTGTACAGTCCCAACCTTCAGCACAGCGTCATTGGGGTCCTCAAGTCGTCGCCGAGCTTTGGGCTGGAAATCGATCCCGCATGGTCACCCTAGAGGGCGCACTGTCTACATTTTCTGCAAGTAACTAGACGGCGCTGTCTCCCAGGCTCCATAAAAGGGGAGGAGGCGGATCAGTTTCCTTCTCTCATTGAGAAAGAGGATTGGAAGGCCGGGCGTATAAAGCCGCGCAGAGAGCGTGAAACAAAGCAGACAGGAAGATCCCCTGGAGGAGGGCATGGCAACCCACTCCAGTATTCTTACCTGGGAAATCCCAGGGACAGAGGAGCCTGACAGGTTGCAGTCCATAGGGCCGCCGAGTTGGACACGACTGAAGTGACTTACTGCACGAAGGACTTTAGGTTTCATTTAGATCTGAAATCTCATTGAGGATAAGCAGTTTCATCAAGGTTTCATAGTTAGTGGAAGGCGAGGTGAAAATTTAGAACTGGAGCCATTCATTCGTTCATTCAAATAATCACGTCATTACCCTGCTTCATACCCTCCTGTGTCTATCTGTTTCGCTTAGGATGAAATCCAAATTTTATGATCCTGTCTATTTTCTTCCTCCTTCAATGGGCCCACTGACCCCAGCCTTCCTTCTGTTCCTTCCACCTGCTGAGTTCTTTCCCTGGATGTAACTTTTCCACTGTCTGTCCCCTTGGTTTCAAATGGACCTTCTCATGGCTGATTCGTTCTCACCACTGACGACTTAAGCTCGTTAGAGAGGTGATGCCAGGCCTCTGGGTTTGATCCCCACCTTCCTATGCTTCATCACACCATCCTGTGTGGTCTTCATAGAGCCTAGTGCAGTCATTCTTATTTGTGCACTTGCTTACTTCTTTATTGTTTGTCTTTTGTCTGGCATATGTATGTGTAAGAGCAGCAGGCAGGCTGGCTTGTTTACTTTTATATCTACAGTCCCTAGAACAGTATCTGGCATATTGTTACTGTTGTTTACGTGCTAAGTCCTGTTCGATCCTTTTTGCTACCCCATGGACTGCAGCGCGCCAGGATCCTCTGTCTATGGGATTTCCCAGGCAAGAATACTGAAATGGGTTGCTATTTCCTTCTCCAGAGGATCTTCCTGACCCAAGGATTGAACCCATGTCTCCTGCATTGGCAGGTAGATTCCACTGAGCCACCAGGTAAGCTCCTCTGGCATACAGCAGGTGCTTAATAAATATCTGTTGAACTAAATGCTAAGTGAATTTTTAAAAAATATTGAGTATCTACTACACACTGAATAATAGAGACTCAAAGTTAAGGCAAAGAAAGAAATCTTACCCTAAAGAAATTTGAAGCCTGGTGACTTCAGGCAGTTGGGTTTCTACTCAAATTACATAGCCGCTCAATTTCACTCAGCAACTCGCAGATTCCTAGAAATTCAGGTCACCTGATTTCCAAAACTGGTTATTATTTCAGATTATTCATTAAAGTGATTAGGTCTCTCATTTTGCCTGGGCCAGATCCTATTTATCTCTTCTTGCTATTCTTTGGAACTCTGCATTCAGATGCTTATATCTTTCTTTTTCTCCTTTGCTTNATTCATGGGGTCGCAAAGAGTCGGACAAGACTGAGTGACTGAACTGGACTGAACTGAAGGATTAGGGATGTTGTTCACTTTTTCACAGGTCTGTTGGCCATCGATATGTCTTTTTTTGTAAAATGTCAGCTCAGGTACTCTGCCCATTTTTCAATCGGATTATTTTTTCTATTAAGTGTAGGAGTTCTTTGTGTATTTTAGATATTATCCCTTATATTGGCTATATTGTTTGCAAACATCCTCTCCCATTCAGTAAGCAGACTTTTCATTTTTGTTCATAGTTCCCTTCGCGGTGTGAAGATTTTTAGTTTGATGCAGTATCATTTGTTTATTTTTGGTTTTGTTTCCCTTGCCTAAGAAGATAGATCTAAAAAATATTGATATGAGAAATGGCAAAGAGTGTATTGCCTGTGTTTTCTTCTAGGAGTTTTATGGGTTCAGGTCTTACATTTAACTCTTTAACCCATTGAGGTTTTTTTGTTTGTTTGTTTAGGGTATGAAAAAATAATCTAGTTCAATACCTTCCGGAAGGGTTGCTTCAAATAAAACTGTGCCCGTTTTTCAGCCTTTGGTCTCTTCCTTTGGAACGGCTGTCCTCTAATGACTAGCTTTAAAAACACTTTAACCTGGCTCCTCTAGAACCAAGCCATCTTCTTTGAACTGAATGGGATTGGCTTGTAAGCTCTTTAAATTGAGCCACTGCATATATAAACTGCTTATTTCATTCGAAAATTGTTCTCTAGAGGAAAAACCTCTAGGAAATGGGAACCCAGTTATCTAAGTATGTTGAAGATATCTTGCTTACAGGGGCTCCACCTGATTTTAAGTTTAAAACCATGGTCTTTGACTACCTGATGCAAAGTGCTGACTCATTGGAAAACACTCCGATGCCAGGAAAGATTGAGGACAGGAGGAGAGGGGTACAAAGGATGAGATGGTTGGACGGCATCACTGACTCAATGAACCCGAACTTGAGCAAACTCTGGGAGATGGTGAAGGACAAGAAGGCCTGGAAAGCTGTAGATCATGGGGTCACATAAAGTTGGACGTGACTGAACCACTGAACAACTATGACTGTGGCTACTAAAATGTTTTTTTCTGCCTACAGTCTCACGTTCTACCTTCCATAATCTTCTGGATTCCATCACCTTCTTCATAACAGCCCTGGTACTCTCTTCTTCTCTCCTACTAATTGCCTACCATGTATTTTAGGAGAAATGTTTATGGCATAAGTTTAAAAATGCTCTTCTAAAGCTATTTGCTTGTTCAACTTTATTTCCTAGGAAATCCAACTCAATCACATCTTGTATGATCTCTTAAAGCAAGACCTGAAGATGAAGATTTGAAAAAAAAAATGAGCTTCAAGAACTGTGAATGTCTATAGCTGCAGGATAAGTTAGGACAAGCTTGGTTAAGGCAGGCCTGCCTGCAGCTGCTGGGGAGCTATTCCCAGCAGTTTCTAGAGTTGAAAATTCTTCTTGCCAAGTTCTCACTTTGTGATTCCTCTCCTGCCAGAACAAAAATCCACCCAAAACATCCCCTCTCCCCAGTTTTCATTCCTCTCCAGTTTCCCCAATTCGCCCACTCTTTCCTTCCCTGAAATTTCATGATTCATTTCCATTAATGCTTTTGCCAGTTTTCATAGTAAGACTTACTGTTTTTTTTTTTCCTTTTAACAACTTTTTGCTAAGTATAAATTAATGCACGTGTGTGTATTAGCCACTCAGTCATGTCCAATTCTTTGTGAACCCATGGACTATAGCCCAGCAGGCTCCTCTGTCCATGGAATTCTCCAGGCAAGAATACTGGGTTGTCATACCCTTCTCCAGGGGATCTCCCCAACCCAGGAATCAAACCTGGGTCTTCTGCATTGCAGGCAGCTTCTTTACTATCTGAGACACCAGGGAAGGCTAAATTAATGCATGGTCATCATAAAAATTAGTTGAAGATATATAAAAAAGTTGACATAAAAAACTTAACACATAAAAAAGAAGACAAAAAAAAGGTTGAAGACATATAAAAGCACTTAACTTCTCTCACCCAGAGTCAACTTATTTTTATTTTTTACTGAGTGGTACCTTTTAGGTTCAACTCCATTGGAAAGTATAATCCCAATAAGTGTCTGAGTGAATTAGACAGCCAACAATGACTTTGTGTCTTGCATGTAGAGCCCTCTAGGGAGGTGCTGTAAATAAAGGTATGAGGGACATATTTTAGAGAAAGTTCTAAAAAGCCTCAAGAAACCATGGTCCTATCCAGGTTCATCCACTATAGCACTTACAACATTGACCGAAATTGCTTTATCTCACTGCACTCAGTTTCCTTATATGTATAAGAGGCTAGACTTACAAAATTTCAGGTTTATTTCCAACCAGCATTCTTACTTATTGTCTTTTTGCCCCACGCCAAATTGTACCTGACTTTCTTGTATGTTTGTGTTTTGTGATTTTTTTTTTTTTTTGGCCTTCTTGCATTTTGTGTCAGTTCAAATCCTCAAGCGTCTAGCATCTAATAGGTTCTCAATATAGGGAGGAAGGATGGAAAAAAGGAGACACTTAGGAATATGAAAACAGTTCTTCCCCTGTCAAAGACTCAAACAAGAGGTTTTGGAAAATAAAAATGGATTTGCTTGCAAATTACACCAGAATCTAGACCTTTGAAGAATTGGCTCACCAAATAAGAAATAAAGCAGGAATTTTTTTACAAAAATTACCTAGTGTTGGGGAGGGTAAATTTTTCCTCCCTTTTAGATTCTTCAACTGGCCTAATAATTAAATTGACATAAGATAGATTAATAGGGAAAAAAAAAAAAAAATTTAATTATTTATGTACGGGACCTCACAAGGACAATGAGACCCAATGACAAGTTGGGCAATTAAGTCTTATGACCTATCCTGGGCTAAGGACTAGGATAGGGACCTGGGACTTCAAAGAGGAAGAGAGTAATTCACAGGGTGATAAGAAGAGCAGGTGCTTATAATTAGATATTTTTTTGACATACAGATAAGTCATTCAGAGAAAAATAATTACTTCTTTCTGGGCCAGGCCCCTATCTCAATTAATTTGGATAATTAAGGGAAGAGTAAACATTTTTCTTGAGTCTGCTGGCTCTGGATAGCCTTAAACTTAGAATAACCTGCTTCCCACAGTGGCACATTAGCGGGAAGCTCATCTGAATAAGCTATCTGGGGCCAGCATCCCGCGCTTTCTCATCCCGAGTCTCCTCGGGGTGCACAGTCACTGCGGGGGGCGGGGGTGTGGCTGCAGGATTTGACTGCTAGGTGGCAGCATCCCTTTTCTGTCCTGAGTTCCCTCGGGGCTCACCATCTGGAGCAGCCATAATATGATGGCTGCAACATCCTTTGTTTACTGGTATGATATGGCAGGCAATAATTCAGTTCGCAGTATTACAGTGATTAAACATTGTCTCTGAGGTGAATAAAAGGAAGAAATTTACCTACTTGGATTTTGGTTTTCTAGGAAATTAGGACTGTCTGTAGTGTGATGTGTTCAGTCATGTCTGACTCTTTGCTACCCCATGGACTGTAGCCCACCACATCCTCTGTCCATGGGATTTCCAGGCAGGAATACTGCAATAGGTTGCCATTTCCTTCTCCAGGGGATCTTCCTGACCCAGGGATCAAACCTATGTCCCCTGAGTTTCCTGCATTGGCAGGTGGATTCTTTAACACTGAGCCACAGGACTGAAGCCCATTTTACTTATTTATCTAATAGCAATATAGCATCAAAAGTATGAAGCCAAGAAGGGTTCTTCAAAAATGTCTTCATTTATAAATGCAATAATAATAGTAACATTAACTCACAGGGTTGTTGTAGAAATTACAAAGACTTAGTGATTGTAAAGAGCACTTAGAATAGTACCTGGAATGCAGTAAGCACTGTGCAAATGTGCTTTGATTATCACTTTAAATTTTTTTATTGAAATATAGTTGATTTGTAATGTTGTGTTAGTTTCAGGCACACATCAAAGTGATTCAACTATACACACTCACATATATCCATTCTTTTTCAGATTTTTTTCAATTACACACCATTACAAGATGTTGAGTATAGTTCCTTGTGCTATGTAATAGGTCCTTGTCGATTATCTATTTTATACACAGTAGTGTGTATACTTTAATCCCAAACTCCTAATTTATTCCTACCTCCAATTCTCTATTGCCACCCATAAATTTGTTTTCTATATCTGTGAGTCTGCTTCTGATTTTATAGATAAGTTCATCTGTATCATTTTTAGATTCTACGTGTAAGTAATATCACATGATATTTGTCTTGCTTTTTCTGGCTTACTTTGCTTAGTACTATAATCTCTAGGTCCAGCCATGTTGCTGCAAATGGTATACTTTCATTCTTTTTTATGGCTGAGTATTATTCCATTGTTTATATGTCCCACTTCTTTATCCATTTATCTGTCAATGGACATTTAGACTGCTTGACTTTGATTATCATGGCTTTTTATTTTATTTTAACCAATTTTTATAATGAAAAAAGTTCCCTATCTTTATTTTTTTACTTTGAGAAATGCATACCATCAGATTTGGGTCATCTACAAATTTTGTACTTGAATTTGTAATCTCACTGAAATCATTGCAGAGCAAAAAATGACATATTAGAATAACACTATGAATCTGTAAATGTAGTGAAAGCTTAGTCTGGCTTTTAAAAGGACACTGAGAGCATTTTAAACTCCTTTCTGATTTTATACACTGCTTCTCATTTTTTTTTTGCTTCTCATTTTTGTACTTAGTAGTTATTTTCAAAACCCAGAAATTTTACCAGCAGTTCTGAGGCACCTGAGTTCTGAGACAAAAGATGGCATTTCATATTTTGAGAGCTAGGAAAAACCAAACTTTTTTCTTAGTTGATTGTTGCCCATTCAGAGGAAATTTTAACATGAGTCATCTTCCTGGAAGACAATGGTTTAATCTTTTAACCACTGGACTAAACTTGTGGTAGCTAATGCACATAGAGGAAGTCTGTCTTTAAGAAAAAGAATACTACCTTACAAATACAGACTAGGTAGAAAAATTAGTACATATTTTATTTTATTTTGGCCGTGCCAGGCTGCTTTCGAGATCTTAGTTCCCCAACCAGGGATCGAACCCTTGGCCCTTGCAGTGAAAGTACGGAGTCCTAACTACTGGGCAACCAGGGAAGTCCCAATATGCATTTTAAATGAGGGGGTAAAACTCAAAATAAATTATTATTTTAAAAACCAAAAATACTATAAATATCACATAATTCAGAAAAATACAATATTCTGTGAGCTGATGCTCCTCTCTTTAGCTGATGTTGCTGTACTTTTAGCTGCATACTCTTTAATCATTCAGTGACTTTGCAATATCATTTTCTATAAAGAAAATGGAAACTTCTGGTGACTTCTCTGGGGGCTCAGATGGTAAGGCACCTGCCTACAGTGCAGGAGACCCGGGTTCCATCCCTGGGTCAGGAAGATTCCCCTGGAGAGGAAAATAGCAACCCATTCCAGTACTCTTGCCTGGAAAAATCCCATGAACAGAGGAGCCTAGTAGGCTACGGTCCACAGGGTCGCAAAGAGTTGGACATGACTGAGCGACTTCACTTCTTCACTCTTTAATCATTCAGTGATTTTGCAATATCATTTTCTATAAAGAAAATGGAAACTTCTGGTGACTTCTCTGGGGGCTCAGATGGTAAGGCACCTGCCTACAGTGCAGGAGACCCGGGTTCCATCCCTGGGTCAGGAAGATTCCCCTGGAGAGGAAAATAGCAACCCATTCCAGTACTCTTGCCTGGAAAAATCCCATGAACAGAGGAGCCTAGTAGGCTACGGTCCACAGGGTCGCAAAGAGTTGGACATGACTGAGCGACTTCACTTCTTCACTCTTTAATCATTCAGTGATTTTGCAATATCATTTTCTATAAAGAAAATGGAAACTTCTGGTGACTTCTCTGGGGGCTCAGATGGTAAGGCACCTGCCTACAGTGCAGGAGACCCGGGTTCCATCCCTGGGTCAGGAAGATTCCCCTGGAGAGGAAAATAGCAACCCATTCCAGTACTCTTGCCTGGAAAAATCCCATGAACAGAGGAGCCTAGTAGGCTACGGTCCACAGGGTCGCAAAGAGTTGGACATGACTGAGCGACTTCACTTCTTCACTCTTTAATCATTCAGTGATTTTGCAATATCATTTTCTATAAAGAAAATGGAAAATTAATTTATATTTCCTCTAATATGGTTAACTGAAATGTGTTCTTTATTTATGTTTTAGAGAAGTCACTTTTAGCGTCACAACATATTTGTAATGGATAAATTTATATGATTCTGTCAAACTTAAGATAAACGTCTACAGTGCTTTTGTAACAGTATATGCTGCATTGTGGAGAATACGTGTGTCAGTGGAGAATTTCTGCCTTGAATGGGCATCAATAATAACCATCTGCTTGCATTCTCAAATGACCAATGATGGGAAGAAGTTTTTTCACAGACTCAATCTTGCTCTTACTTCTGACTCTGAACATTTTAAATCTTACTTCTCCTTCATTACCCATTGTTGGGGAAATACAGTTAAAAACAAAATGTCTCACAAAGGCAACAGAGAAAGAAAATACTTTCAATATTAAATAAGCATTAAAGGGAGTGGTAGGGAGGTTTGGGAGGGAGGGGATATATTTATACATATAGCTGATTCATATTGTCGTACAGCAGAAACTAACACATTGTAAAGCAAATATACTCCAATTAAAGAATATAAGCATTAATTCAGAATGTGATGCATATCACAGGCAACCCGCTAAGAATTTGCAAAGACAGAAAGAAACCTCAACCTTTCATATAACTAGGCAAACACAATCCATTACATATATATTTTCAAGATAAACAATAACTAGGCCCAAAGTAGGAGGACTTGACAGCACCCTTTGTAAGACAAAGTTCATCCTAGATTCATCCAGTAATTGGAGTGACCAGCTGTGTTTGCTAATTGGCTTTATCCAGAGGAAAAACAAACTTCTCACATCTCTATGACAGGAGAGAGTTTTGCAACTTGAGCAAAGTACCCAAGTAAGCTAGGCTTCTACCCTCGCACAGAAAATGTGGGATAGATAGAGCCTTATATTGCTTGCTGTTTACGTTTCAAAAAGACGGCTCCCACATCCTTGAGAAAGACAGTTCTGGGTCCAAAAGCTGCCAGGAAGGCTTACATTCGTATATGTGCAGTCACTGAGTCTTTTCTGAGTCAGTCTTTTCTGACTCTTTACAACCCCATGGACTGTAGCCTGCCAGGCTCCTTTGTCCTTGGGATTTCCCAGGGAAGAATACTGGAGTGGATTGCCATTTCCTTCTCCAGGAGATCTTCCTTACCCAAGGATCAAACCCGAGTCTCCTGCATTACAAGCAGTTTCTTGAACTGCTGGCAGATTCTTTACCCCTGAGCCACTGGTAACCTCCCTTAACTGGGTCCCCTTAACATCTTTTGTGTTTAGCTGAAGATGGTATTTATGGTGGTAGCTCTGGCCATTTTGGTGAATTAATAGGCTTCCCTAGTAGCTCAGCTGGTAAAGAATCCGCCTGCAATGCAGGAGACCCCAGTTTGATTTCTGGGTCAGGAAGATCCACTGGAGAAGGAATAGGCTACCCACTCCAGAATTCTTGGGCTTCCCTGGTGGCTCAGCTGGTAAAGAGTCTGCCTGCAATGTGGGAGACCTGGGTTTGATCCCTGGGTTGGGAAGATCCCCTGGAGAAGGGAACAACTACCCACTCCAGTATTTTATCCTGGATAATTCCATGGACTATATAGTCCATGGGATCATAAAGAGTTGGACAAGACTGAGTGACTTTCACTACTCAGTGTCCTGAATCTCTCCCATGTATACAGAGGGTATACATGTTATTAAACTTCTGGTTGTTTTTCTCTCTTCTATCAATTTGACTACTAGACCATTCAGAGAACCTAGAAAGCTATGGTTTTTCCAGTAGTCATGTATGGATGTGAGAGTTGGACTATAAAGAAAGCTGAGTGCCAAAGAATTATTGCTTTTGAACTGTGTTGTTGGAGAAGACTCTTGAGAGTCCCTTGGACTGCAAGGAGACCCAACCAGCCCATCCTAAAGGAGATCAGTGCTGAGTGTTCATTAGAAGGACTGATGTTGAAGCTTAAAGTCCAATACTTTGGCACCTGATGAAAAGAGCTGACTCATTTGAAAAGACCTTGATGCTGGGAAAGATGGAAGGCAGGAGGAAAAGACGATGACAGAGGATGAGATGGTAGGATGGCATAACCGACTCAATCGACATGAGTTTGAGTAAACTCCGGGAGTTGATGATGGACAGGGAGGCCTGGAATGCTGCAGTCCATGGGGTCACAAAGAGTCTGACATGACTGAGCAACTGAACTGAAAGAACACAGAAAGGGTACAAGGAATATTTTTGTTCCCCAACAATTCCTAGAAACAACTCCTAGGGCTATTTGGTTCTCCCATAACAAAGTTTTCCGTTTAACCCTGGTCCTCTCATTTCCCAAGCACACGAGCGCTCAAGGAGAGAACATGATGAGGGCAAGGGAAGAATGACTGGGTGGGGACAGGGGACAAGCCTCGTTCCATCCTATACCTGGAACATCACTGTATCCCCTAAAACTTTCCCACTGATAAAGTACTCCTACCTTACCAGATTTCCTATACATGGTAAGTTTTCTCTGAGAATTTACAGACTGCTTTTCTATAATTCACTGAAGGACCACCATAGCTCCCAGATATATTTCTAAATATCCAATTGTGAATGGACTTTAAGTTGCTTCCCACTGCAGCTCACAGACCTAAATTACATCAAGATATATGATCTAGAAATCTAACTTAAATATCCAAAATTTGAAAGATAGATGACAAGTTTGCTGAATACTACAAACCAAAAGGATGACCTAAACAAAACATGTAGATGAGATCAATAGGGTGTCATTACTTTATTCCAGACAAGGATCGAAAGAATTCTCACTTAAGTTATCTAACTGAGTATGTTTTGGTCATTATTGGGACTTACTGCTCAAAAGAAAGAATAGGTTAAGAAAAACTGAGGTTCTCCCCTTAAGACAAGGTGAAGGAGGAGGAAAGAAACCAAGAAGATGAGAGTGTGTACAGAAGGGAAGAGTTCCAAAAAGGAAGTAGTCAGTGGTAGGGATTAATACAGATTGATTTTCTTTTTAATGAGCACTAAGAAAATCCTTTTGGGTTTGAAAGGTAATAAGAACGTTTAAGAATGCCGTAAGGGGGTTTCGCTGGTGGCTCAGTGGTGAAGAATTCACCCGCCAGTGCGGGAGACGTGGGTTCAACCCCTGATGGGGGAAGATCCAATGTGCTGTAGAGCAACCAAGCCCATGTGCTGCAACTGTTGGGCCTGATCTCTAGAGCCGGGAGCCACAACTACTGAGGCCCTCGTGCTCTAGAGCCCATGTTCTGCAACAAGAGAAACGACTGCAATGAGAGGCCCACACACCACAGTGAAGAATAGCCCCCTCTCGCCACAACTAGAGAAAAGCCTGCACAGCAATGAAGATTCAGCACAGCCAAAAATAAATAAAATAAAAATTATTTAAAAGAACAGTCTTAGGTATAATATATAAATTCACTAAAATTATGAAGTGGAAACCAAATCTCAGGAAACTAAAATACATATTATTTAAGAACGTGTACAATAAAATAAATCCAAGATAGCTAAGTGACCAATGTTTTGTTAAAGTAGAGAATTGTGCTTTCTTAAAGAAGAGGAAAAGGAGTTAATTAGGCAGTGGGAAGCAAGGTACAGTTGCCAAAGAAAGCAGAATATTTGATCAAGGATACTCTGAGAAATGACAGGTAAAGAATATCAATAATACTAGCAATAAAATAACTGCACACACAAATAGGTTATGTCATTCTTTTTTTTAACTCCTGCTACATAACATCCTTCTCTAAAATCACAATCTTCTCCCCTCCTAGGGCTGTCTTATTTGCTTTTGAACTCTCTCAAATCTCTCCATTTCTGAATAAATTATCTCTTGGAGATCACTGCACTTTCCAGTTTCCATTCAATAAATTTTGGAAGAATTCAGGACTTCTCTGGTGGTCCAGTGGTTAAGACTCTGTCTTCCCAAAGTAGGGGGCCTGGGTTCCATCCCTGGTCAGGGAACTAGATCCCACATGCCATGCCGCAACTAAGACCCAGTGTAGCCAAATAAAGAAATTGTTTTTTTAGTTTTGGGAAGAATTCAATAAATAACCATACAAAGTAACTCAACTAGACTAACCATCCCATCAAAAACACTTAAGGAAAGTTAGACAAAATATATGAAACAACTATTTTCAGACACTGGACATAAAGAAATCAAGGATATTTGACCTGTAAGACAAGGGAGATTGATTACTGGAGCCATAAGAAAGCCAGGGTTCTCCACCTGGAGGTGTTTATTAGCAACCAGTGTACAGAGGCCAAACCCAGGCAGGATATAGCAGTATCACTGAAGTAAAGAGACAAAGTTCAGGGTTGAAGGAGGCTGAAGCAGCGAAGGAAGAGAGTACAAAAAAGGAAGTATCTATGTAAAGAAATCTGCAAAGGAGTGTTCTGTAGTTTATAACTGAAAGTAATAACCTGTATGTGCCTGGGCTGAAGCTCCACAAGCCCAGGAAAAGAAAAACTATAAGAGAAATACTCAAGGCTGTATACTCTCACCTTGTTTATTTAACTTATATGCAAAGTACATCATGCGAAAAGCCAGGTTGGATGACTCACAAGCTGGAATCAAGATTGTCAGGAGAAATATCAACAGTCTCAGATACACAGATGATACCAGTCTAATGGCAGAAAGTGAAGAGGAACTAAAGAACCTCTTGATGAGGGTGAAAGAGGAAAATGAAAAAGCTGGCTTAAAACTCAACATTCAAAAATCTAAGATGATGGCATTCAGTCCCATCACTTCATGGCAAATAGGTGGGGAAAATGTGGAAACAGCGACAGATTTTCTTCCTTGGTCTCCAAAATCACTGCAGACACTGACTGTAGCCACAAAATGAAAGACGCTTGCTCCTTGGAAGAAAAGTTATGACAAACCTACTGAAAGTCGCTCAGTCATGTCTGACTCTTTGTTGACCCCATGGACTATACAGTTCATGGAATTCTCTAGGCCAGAATACTGGAGTGGGTAGCCGATCTCTTCTCCAGCAGATCTTCCCAACCCAGGAATCAAACCAGGATCTCCTGCATTGTAGGTGGACTCTTTACCAACTGAGCTGTCAGGGAAGCCCCCCATGGCAAACCTAGACAGCATATTAAAAAGCAGAGACATCACTTTGCTAACAAAGGTCCATATAGTCAAAGCTACGGTTTTTTCAGTAATCATGTATCGATGGGAGAATTGAACCATAAAGAAGACTGAATGCCGAAGAATTGACACTTTTGAATTGTGGCGCTGAGGAAGACACTCGAGGGTCCCTTGGACAGAAACGAGATCAAACCAGTCAATCCTAAAGAAAACAACCCTGAATATTAATTGAAAGGACTGATGCTAAAGCCGAAGCTCTAACACTTTGACCACCTGACGCAAAGAGCTGACTCATTGGAAAAGATGCTGATGCTGGGAAAGATAGACAGCAGGAAGAGAAGGGGGCAACAGAGGATAAGGTGGTTGGATGGCATCACCGGCTCAAAGGACAGGAGTCTGAGCAAACTCCAAGAGATAGTGACGTGCAGGGAAGCCTGGCGTGCTGCAGTCCACGGGGTCGCGAAGAGTTGGACACGCCTTAGCAAGTGAACAACAACAATGTGTTCTAAGGTTTTTCTAAATGTGAACATAATGAAGAAGGAAATGAAAAATACAAAAAAGAGGCAAATGTAACTGAAGAGCACAGAGAGCTGAAGCAAAATTTTACTGGATTGGTTTAATTGCTAATACAAGGCTTCAAAATAAAAATAAAATTTGAAGATTAAGTGTAGAAACTATCCAAGCTGTATGTCAGAAGACAGATAAAAGTCATTGATAAAAACAAAGTGAATAGACCCTTAGTGGTATTACAATCTACGTGTAATCGGAGGACCAAAAAAAAAAAAAAAGGGACAAGAAAATTTCAAAATTGAATGAAAAATATAAATTCACTGGTTCACAAAGCTCAACAAATACCAAGCAAGACAAACAAAAGAAAATTCACCTATACATATCATAATTAAACTGCCAAAAGTCAATAACAAAAATATTTAAAGCAGAGGTTAAATTACACATATACATAATATTGCTGATATCCCACTAGAAACCATGCAAATAAAAAGACAATGCAACAATATCTTTAAATGACTTGGGAGGCATAATAAACTATTCAATTCTTTACACAGCAAAACCATTTTTCAAAATGAAGGACATGTAATACATTTCAAACAAACCAAAGCTCGAGAAAAAATTTTGCCATCAGACCTTCAGCACAAGTAATTGTTTAAAATTAGTTCAAAATAGACCACAGACTTCAACATCTGAATGAAACAATAGGAAAAAATCTTTGCAATCTTGGGGTAGGCAAAGTTTCTTAAAAAAAAAAAAATCCAAAGAAAAATAATATGAGCCATAAGAAGGAAAAAAATGATAAATTAGACCTAAAAAATTAAAAACTTCTGTATATCAAAATATAAAGAAAATCAACAGTGGACTTCTCTGGTGGTCTAGTGGTTAAGACTCTGCATTTCATCTGCAGAGGCCAAGGGTTCGATTCCTGCAGTTGGATTGAACTAAGGTAACTAAAATCCCATATGCCTCACAGCACAGCCAAAAAAAAGAAAGAAAGAAAATCAACAGTAAGCTAGAGGCTGGGAAAAATATTCTCAATTTTTCATCTGACAAAGGACTCAAATCTAGAATTTAAAACTTTTGTGATAATAATAAAAGGAAAATCAATCTAGTTTTTAAATAGAGAAAAGATTTAAACTAATTCTCCATAAGAAATTATATATGAACAGTCAATAGGCATATAAAAATGTGCTCAACATCACTAGTCATCACAGAAATGCAAATTAAATGAATAAAAAGAAAAACCATACTCCTATGATATGTCTTAAAAAAATAATAAATATTGGTGAAATATGGAGCCACTGGGACTCAAACATTTGCTGATGGAACTTAAAATGGTGTAACCTCATTGCAGAACAGTAGGCTTTTTCTTTAAAAATTAAACATATACTTACCTCATAATTTGAAATTCTGTCTTAATCATCAAGTAAAACATAAAAACATATACTCACCAAAACATTCCTGCATGAGTGTTCAGTTCAGCTCAATTCAGTCACTCAGACGTGTAGGACTCTTTATGGCCCCATGGACTGCAGCAGGCCAGGCTTCCCTGTCTATCACCAACTCCCGGAGCTTGCTCAAACTCATGTCCATCAAGTCAGTGATGCCATCCAACCATCTCATCCTCTGTCGTCCCCTTCTCCTCCTGCCTTCAGTCTTTCCCAGCATCAGGGTCTTTTCCAATGAGTCAGTTCTTCACATCAGGTGGCCAAAGTATTGGAGCTTCAGCTTCAGCATCAGTCCTTCCAATAATATGCAGGACTGATTTTCTTTAGGATTAACTGGTTTGATCTCCTTGCAGTCCAGGAGACGCTCAAGAGTCTTCTCCAACAACACAGTTCAAAAGCATCAATTCTTCGGTGCTCAGCTTTTTTTATGGTTCAACTCTCATGGAATACATACATGACTACTGGAAAAACCATAGCTTTGACTAGATGGACCTTTGTTGGCAAAGTATTTTAATATGCTGTCTAGGCTTGTCATAATTTTTCTCTCTCTTTTAATTTCATGGCTGCAGTCACCATCTGCAGACTAAAAAATTAAAAACTTCTGTATATCAAAATATAAAGAAAATCAACAGTGGACTTCTCTGGTGGTCTAGTGGTTAAGACTCTGCATTTCATCTGCAGAGGCCAAGGGTTCGATTCCTGCAGTTGGATTGAACTAAGGTAACTAAAATCCCATATGCCTCACAGCACAGCCAAAAAAAAGAAAGAAAGAAAATCAACAGTAAGCTAGAGGCTGGGAAAAATATTCTCAATTTTTCATCTGACAAAGGACTCAAATCTAGAATTTAAAACTTTTGTGATAATAATAAAAGGAAAATCAATCTAGTTTTTAAATAGAGAAAAGATTTAAACTAATTCTCCATAAGAAATTATATATGAACAGTCAATAGGCATATAAAAATGTGCTCAACATCACTAGTCATCACAGAAATGCAAATTAAATGAATAAAAAGAAAAACCATACTCCTATGATATGTCTTAAAAAAATAATAAATATTGGTGAAATATGGAGCCACTGGGACTCAAACATTTGCTGATGGAACTTAAAATGGTGTAACCTCATTGCAGAACAGTAGGCTTTTTCTTTAAAAATTAAACATATACTTACCTCATAATTTGAAATTCTGTCTTAATCATCAAGTAAAACATAAAAACATATACTCACCAAAACATTCCTGCATGAGTGTTCAGTTCAGCTCAATTCAGTCACTCAGACGTGTAGGACTCTTTATGGCCCCATGGACTGCAGCAGGCCAGGCTTCCCTGTCTATCACCAACTCCCGGAGCTTGCTCAAACTCATGTCCATCAAGTCAGTGATGCCATCCAACCATCTCATCCTCTGTCGTCCCCTTCTCCTCCTGCCTTCAGTCTTTCCCAGCATCAGGGTCTTTTCCAATGAGTCAGTTCTTCACATCAGGTGGCCAAAGTATTGGAGCTTCAGCTTCAGCATCAGTCCTTCCAATAATATGCAGGACTGATTTTCTTTAGGATTAACTGGTTTGATCTCCTTGCAGTCCAGGAGACGCTCAAGAGTCTTCTCCAACAACACAGTTCAAAAGCATCAATTCTTCGGTGCTCAGCTTTTTTTATGGTTCAACTCTCATGGAATACATACATGACTACTGGAAAAACCATAGCTTTGACTAGATGGACCTTTGTTGGCAAAGTATTTTAATATGCTGTCTAGGCTTGTCATAATTTTTCTCTCTCTTTTAATTTCATGGCTGCAGTCACCATCTGCAGTGATTTTGGAGCCCAAGAAAATAAAGTCTGTCATCGTTTCCATTGTTTCTCCATCTATTTGCCATGAAATGATGGGACTGGATGCTATGATCTTAATTTTTTGAATGTTAAGTTTTAACCCAATTTTTTCACTCTCCTCTTTCACTTTCATCAAGAAGCTTTTTAGCTCCTCTTTGCTTTCTGCCACAAGGATGGTTGCCGGGTGCCAGCGCGAGGAACTCCGCCCATGGCAAAGTCATGAGGAAGGAAGCTTGGCATACACAAAGACGTGATCAAGCCTCAGGAAACCCCCTGTTCCCGAGCATCTAACCCCAAAACCAGAGTCTGTTTTATGCTCTCACCTACATCTCTGACTTTATGGGGGGCTCTCCCCCATAACCATTTCTCTCGGAGAAGGAGTTAACTTGCAGCTCCAAGTTAATAAAAATTCCTGGACGTGACAAGGGTGTTTCAACTTAGGAACTCTGAAGGTTATCTAGCCTGCTTATATAGGTTCGTAAGGCCACATGTGATTGTTTACAGCCTCCCAACCGTGAGAGGCACGAGATGTTTTAGACTTACTAAAAGGCAGATTTTTTTGGGAAGTTAGAAATTATTAGTATAATGGATTGGTTAGGAATTATACTGGTGAAGGGTTTTTCATTTGTTGTGCCAATAATTGCTGCTAATTCCCTGCCCTGGGTGGGACAAGGGTGTCTCAGGTCAAACCTCTCTGCTGACAGACTAGCTTGTGTGACAACCTCTCAACCATAAACAGCACAAAGAGTTTGGAGTATTAGCATAGGGCTTTTCTCATTGTTGAGTCAATGATTGCCGCCAGGCCTAAATATCCTTAGGCACCTGGGAATATATTAATCAATGTATTTGGAATATAGAAAAGGAAATATAGTAGTTTTTGATGTTAGCAATACTAGACTTTTTGAGTTAATGAATTTTCTCTTTTGTTATAGATCACTGTACTTTGTTATAAATCATTGTGTCCTTGCTATGTAAAAATGTAACTTTATCACTATCTTAAGACTAAATAGATCTTAAGGGGAACATTGGTGAAAGGATTTTCATTAACGGACCGGCCACCCACCCGCGGGGCCGCAAGGGGGCTGCGTGGGAAGGGGCATCTCTTCCTGCCTGTCCCTTCTTCCCCTATCGCCACCCCCACCCCAGACCTCCACCTCCACCCACCTCTACTGCTCTCCCGGCAACTTGCTACTTGATCTGAAACCTCTGATGCCCAAACTTCCAGGCAGGGTTTGCTCATTCATGGTTCTGACCCGGAGAATCAGAAGTGGAAACTGTTGCCCCAGAGTCGACTCGCTCTTTCACCCCAATATTCCACCCCAGGCTCCTGTCGCCTCCTCCATGCACTGGGGAACCGCCAGAAGGAACCAGTGGGGCAGGGGCGAGCTTGGGATACGGAGAAGCCGGCGCCCGCGCTGCGTCCGGGACCTAGGATCGCCTGGAAGGGAATTCGCCCAGCACTGCCCCTCGCACTTTAAGCCCCGAACCGGCAGCTGCTGCTGGAGCGTTACTTGACTGCTCCGAGTGTAAGAACCGTGGTTTCTGCTGCCCGCTCTTCAGAGCCCCGCAGGACAGGGAAACCTCGGGCTGTGGCTCCGCGTCACTCGGGTCCCCTCCCTGGCACCGGGGGGCGCTGCTCCGCCCCAGACTTTAGGGCAAGTGGCGGGGACAGTGGTGGGGGTGGAGTTCCTTGTAATCACATCAACCTTGCCCCTTAGGAGTTAACATAAAGGTTTTCCAGGTGGATAACAATCAGGAGGGGTGGGAGCATTGGGATGCGTCCCAGCTCTGACTTTCGCCAAGTGACCTTGAGCAAGTCGCATAATCCTCCCTCCCTAGCCTCAGTTTCCTCATAGATAAAGAAAATTACACCAGCTTTTCAGGGTGATAAGGATTAAATGAGATAGTGAATGTCCTAATGTTTTGTTAAGCTGTAAATTGCTCTGTATTAGAGCATTTTATGTGTTGCCTGGATCTCAGGAATTGGAATCCTTTCCAATTCTCCCCCTCTTTTCCTAAGTGCCACCTTCAAACCTGGTTTCTGAAGATCCCAACTGAGCTCTTGTCCATCTTTTGCACCATTCCCCTCTCCTTGGAGTGTTCCCTACAAATCCCTTTAGTTTTATTTCCAAATATGATTTCTCTTTTGGGGCTGGGACTGGGGTCTTGTTTGGGACCTACTACCCTTTGGTCCTGGAGAAGGAAATGGCAACCCACTCCGGTACCCTTGCCTGGGAAATCCCATGGACAGAGGAGCCTGGTAGGCTAAGGGGCTGGACCCTGGCAGGCGGTGTCATCTCCGTATCCGAGATTATTGATATTTCTCTTGGCAAGCTTGATTCCAGCTTGTGCTTCCAGCCTGGCATTTCACATGATGTACTCTGCATATAGGTTAAATAAACATGACTATTCATGACAACTTTATTTATAATTATCAAAACTGAAACAACTCAAAAAGTTCATCAACTAATAAGTGAATTTAAAAGGTGTGATATATGAAATTCCTTGGTGGTCCAGTGGTTAGGACTTTGCACTTTCATAACTCAGGGCCCAGGTTCAATCCCTGGTCAAGCAACTAAAATCCATACCTCACCTCAGTCATGCAGTGGAATATTACTCAGCAGTTAGAAGGAAAGAACTTTTTATATTAAAAAATGTAGATGAATCTCAAAGGTAGTTTGCTAAGTGAAAGCATCCAAACACAAAAGAGCATATATACTATATGATTTCATTAATATAAAACCATACAACAGTCAAGAAATCTATAGATATAGAAATCAGGTAAGTGATTGTGGTATGGCAGAGCAGTGAATTAGACCAGCTGCAAATGGGCACAATGGAACTTTTTGGAGTGCTTTGAACTTTCTAAATCTTAATAGAAGTGGTAATAGGCACATACTGGTGTCAATCACTCAGTCGTGCCCCACTCTGTGTGACCCCAAGAACTGCAGCCAGCTAGTTTCCTCCGTCCATGGGATTTCCCAGACAAGATTACTGAAGTGGGTTGCTGCTGGGGGCCAGAGTGAGGAACTCCGCCCATGGCAAAGGTCATGAGAAAGGAAGCTTGGCATAGGCAAAGGCGTGATCAAGCCTCTGGAAATTCCCCGTTCCCCAGCATCTACCCCAAAACCAGAGTACTTTACGGGCAGCTCTCCCCCATAACCATTTCTCTCGGAGAAGGAGTTAACTTGCAGCTCCAAGTTAATACAAATTCCTGGGCGTGACAAGAGTGTTTCAATTTAGGAACTCTGAAGGTTATCTAGCCTGCCTGTATAGGTTCGTCAGGCCACACGCGATTGTTTACAGCCCCCCAACCATGAGAGGCACGAGATGTTTTAGATTTACTAAAGGCAAATTCTTTTGGGAAGTTAGAAAGTATAGTGGGTTGGTTAGGAATTATATTAGTGAAGGGTTTTTTCATTTGTTGTGCCAATAATTTGGAGAAGGCAGTGGCACCCCACTCCAGTACACTTGCCTGGCAAATCCCATGGACGGAGGAGCCTGGTAGGCTGCAGTCCATAGGGTCTCGAAGAGTTGGACACGACTGAGTGACTTCACTTTCACTTTTCACTTTCATGCATTGGAGAAGGAAATGGCAACCCACTCCAGTGTTCTTGCCTGGAGAATCCCAGGGACGGGGGAGCCTGGTGGGCTGCTGTCTATGGGGTCACACAGAGTCAGACACGACTGAAGTGACTTAGTAGTAGCAGTGCCAATAATTACTGCTAATTCCCTGCCCTGGGTGTGACAAGGGTGTCTCAGGTCAAACCTCTCTGCTGACAGACTAGCTTGTGTGACAACCTCTCAACCATAAACAGCACAGAGAGTTTTGGAGGATTTTGAAAGTCTTAATTAGCATAGGGCTTTTCTCATTATTGAGTCAATGATTGCCGCCAGGCCTCCATATCCTTAGGCACCTGGGAATATATTAATCAATGTATTTGGAATATAGAAAAGGAAATATAGTAGTTTTTGATGTTAGCAATACTAGACTTTTTGAGTTAATGAATTTTCTCTTTTGTTATAGACCACTGTACTTTGTTATAAATCACTGTGTCCTTGCTATGTAAAAATGTAACTTTCTCACTATCTTAAGACTAAGTAGATCTTAAGGGGAACATTGGTGAAAGGATTTTCATTTGTTGGGCTGATGTTTGCTGCTAAATCTCCATATTCCCTGCCCTTATAATGAATATAACTAGCATATAGGAGAAATAAGTATTAACCTTAGTTAGCAATACTAGACTTTTTGAGTTAATGAATTTTCTCTTTTGTTATAGATCACTGTACTTTGTTATAAATCACTGTGTCCTTGCTATGTAAAAATGTAACTTTCTCACTATCTTAAGACTAAGTAGATCTTAAGGGGAACATTGGTGAAAGGATTTTCATTTGTTGAGCTGATGTTTGCTGCTAAATCTTCATATTCCCTGCTCTTATAATGAATATAACTAGCATATAGGGGAAATAAGTATTAACCTTTAAGGTTAATCATGTTAACCTTGGGTTAAATAAATTCCTTTCTTGATTGTAACTCACTACACCCTCACCCTATAGGAATGCAACTTTATTTGGAGGATGGTGCCTGGTTTAAGAAAAAACACCCTTGGAAAAAATAAGTTTTTTGGTTATCAGAAAGAAAGGGTTGTAAATGTCAGCAGGCCTTATGGCCAGGTGATGTAAAACCCCTAAGAACTTTTTTTAATGTAAAGCACCTGACTCTGTATTCATCCCTATATGTAACAAAAGGTATATAAGAAAACCTGAAAAATAAAGAAATGGGATCAGTTCCTGGAAAGACTGACTCCCCCATGTAGTTCTTTCTTGCTACCCGTTTCTCTCGCTGAATTCCCATCTGGAGCATGGATGCTATTCCACATAAACCAAGTTATTCAGCCTCTTTTTCTCCACTAATTTTCCTACTACACTATCTGTTTCTAATCTCTCTATATATCTGTAATTAAATATGTATTTTTCAAAGGACGCCAACTCCGTCCCCACCCTCGAATCACCCTGGATCCACCAGGGCTGGACCCTGGCAGGTTGCCTTTCCCTTCTCCAGGGGATCTTCCCGACCCCGGGATTGAACCTGGATCTCCTGCACTGCAGGCAGATTCTTTACTATCTGAGCCATCAGAGAAACCAAAACTGTGACCCCATGGACTGCAGCCCACCTGGCTCCTCTGTCCATGGGATTGTCCAGGAAAGAATACTCGAGTGGGTTGCCATTTCCTCCTCCAAGGGATCTTCCTCACCTGGGGATTGAACCCGCCTCTTCTGCATCGCAGGAGGATTATTTACCTCTGAGCCACCTGGGAAACCCGAATAGGCGTCTACATCTGCCAAAATTCATTAAATGGCATATTTAAAATGACCGCATTTTATTCTATGTAAATTATACCTCCTTAAAGTTTTTTTTTAGGTTATAATTCCAACCTTATTTTCCTCTTTTTACAGTCTCCCCCAACAATCAGCAATATACATGCTATTTCCATCAACTCTCCATATGACCCTCAACAATTTAAAGTCTTGTCTTTTCACTTATCACCATAAGATGGTTCATAAGAAAATCAAATATAGTTCTCTTACTCTTGCATTTCTTAATACCTGGCCATTTTTTCATATTATTAATCATATTTCCTACCCTTGATTAATTCAGTTCATCAGAGGATCTCATTTAGTCGCTAAGAGACCACTGATCTCTCTTCTTGGAGAAATAGATAAATTCAAGATCTAAAACTTGTAACATCATTGCTTCCTAGACTTTGATTAATTACTTCAGGAGTATAGGGATGACTGGTACCACTTAGGATTTAGAAAACTGCAAATTCCTCAGCTTGACTTACAAATAAACTTTTAGTGAGTCCTCCTTTTTCTCCTGGGAGTCTGTGAAGCACATCCTTGGAGACTGATGTCCCAGAGGAATCAATAAAATTGCCCCAGTAACAAATCATTATATTCAGAGAGGAACTCTTGACCTAGATCACTGTGAACTGATCTACTAATCATTTTCAATACAATTCCCTAAATGCTACAGAAGCCTCGCCATTTCTTAAAAGCTTTATGAATACAATTCAGTGATGCATAACAGCATTTGCCTTAAATCCCAGAATGATTCATTTTCTTTGTGCAAAAGAAGAAGGAAACTTTTCTGATCCAATTAGGCTGCCTTTAAAGCCAGTCTCTCTGTTTCTTTCAGTCTACTTGTGGACAAGGACACATCTCAGGACCAAACTGTTTCCCTGGGAATCCTTAGTGCTGTGAGTATTGTGTTGCTAAAGAGAGGGAAAGAGTACTCTCTGCAAGTAAAAGTCTGCTCTTCTCTAGAATGAATGCATACAGTAGCCTTGATGCCTTGAAGCCTTGCTATAAATTCCAATAAGTGAATTTCAGTCTCACGCAGAAAATCAGAACAATGAGTTGGACTTGGACCTTCCTAAGTAAAATGAAGGTCTAAATTCACTACATCTTACCCAAAATCATCAATTCCTCGGATGAATTTCAAACTGGTTGTCTCTGTTCTCATCTTAGCCTAGGAGAATTCCCCAAGTAGTGATCTTTGACGCACTTCCCCTTGTGCAGTTTATAGTATATATCCTGAGTGCCCCTGCTGTAAGATTGCAAACAATTAAACATCTTCAGCTTGATTGTATGATCGAAGTCTTAAAAAAATTGAAGTTGGTCTTTATCAACAATTAAAAAACAAAATGAATAAGCAAACAAGGATCTCTTGTACAGCACAAGGAACTCTGCTCAAGGTTATGTGGCAGCCTGGATGCAACGGGAATTTGGGGAAGAATGGATACATGTATATGTATGGCTGAGTCCCTTTGCTATTCACCTGAAAGTATCACAACATTGTTAATCAGTTATACAAAGTAAAAAGTTCAAAAAAAATGAACAAGCAAACAAAACAAACAACAAAAAAAGCCCAAGGCTTGGGACATATTGCCCTTAGCCCAAATCCAGAAAAGAAATATACTAATACTTTTCTACTTTTTGTCTTCTTTTGAGACTATGAAAAGATTAAGAAACTTGAGAGATGCTTGATTGCAACAACATAGCTTGGGAGAAAAATGACTCAATTCCATCTCAAGCCATTGAGCATTAAATGGGTTAAGAAAAATATTTGTACTCTGGGAAGTCTGGAGAGCTAGGATAATATCCAAAACATAATAGGAAATCCATAGCCTTGATCAGGAAAGATGGAGCAGAAAGCTTTACATGCAGAAAAGCTTACAAAAGAAAAGTTAGAAGCAGCAGCAAACTTGACAAATTATTCAGCAAACAGTCCCTGTTAAAACACATCTCCAGCATTTGAAATATAGAGAAGGTAGAATTTTGGAAACATACACAAATATCAGTTGATGTGAATGAATAGGTAACTGGGGACACAGTATCAACAAACTTTCCACTTAAATAAGCATTAAGAAAACATCTTTCGAGGGCTTATTTCGTCCCAAGTTCTATGCTTAGGTCCTACAGATACTATATTGCTGCCCTCAAGGGCCTTAGAGTTTACAGAGGAAGCAAAGGATTTTTCTAAGTGTTCAGATACAGATAAGCCCAGGGTGTTATGCAAGCACAAGAACATTAGAATAACATCTTTACTAGACCAGAGATGGAAAGTCAGAGACGTTTTCCCAGAAGGTGGTTCCTCAGCTGAGATCCTAAATCAGACAGGAGTTAGTCAAATAAGGAAGAGATTGGGGAAGGGCATTCTAAGCAAAAGAATGGCATGAACAGGAACAGTGATTAGGAGACGAGAGAGGCTGGGCTTTCCCTGGTGGTCCAGTGGCTAAGACTCCGCACTCCTAATGCAGAGGACCCGGGTTTGATTCTTGGTCAGGGAACTCAGTCCCACATGCCGCAACTGAGAGTTTGCATCCTGTAAGTGAAGATCCTGAATGATGCAACTAATACCCAGTGCAGCCAAATAAATATTTTAAAAAGACAGAGAGGCTGGCACATTCAGGGAATTAGAGCAAGGGTTAACTAAATGTTTCTGTAAAGAGCCTGACAGTGAATACTCTAGGCTTGGGGGCCATCTGTTCTCAGCTGTGACGACTCAGCTCTGCCACTGGAGCACAGAAGCAGCCAAAGCCAGTATGAAAAAGAATGAGTGTGGCCCTATAAAACTTTATTTACAAAAACAGGGCCAGGGTTTGCCAAATTCTGAACCTGGATAATTCAATAAGCATGGAACAAAAGAAAAAAAAAATGGCAGAAGTTCAGGCTGGAAGATAAGGTTAGTAGGACAAGATCATCAGTGGCCTTGAATGGCATACTAAGGAATTTGGATGCTACCCTCAAGGTCCTGACCTTGTCACTGGAGAATCCTGAAAGAGCTCATTCACCACTGGCAGCCCCTTTCTCTATAGAGCGTAAATGTGCACGTGTGCTGGAGAGGAAGGCTGATACCATGTTTTACACACACACACATTTGTCCCATGTTAGCAAACTCCCTGATTCAAGGTCCTCCCCGCAAAAAAACTTCATGAATCCATCTTTTAAACTGATTTACAAGAGGCTTGTCCCACCTGTGTTAGCTTATCAGAAGTGCCTAGACAATCCTGACTCCAGCTTCAACTCAGTCTGGATTCTCTGCTCCAGCTCTGTTTCACAAGCATTGATTGGGTTCTTGTCTGGAATGCATTTCCCCTCCACACCCAACTCTCTTTTCCCATTGAACTCCTCTAGGACTCAGCTTAGGCACCTTCCTTTCTGGAAAAACTTCGTTAACCCCTACCCAGGCTGGGCAAATCTTCTCTTCTGATTGTTCCCTAAACAATCTGCACAACTCTACATTTTCACTCACTCACTGGGTTATGTTGTAATTGTATGTGGGCTCTCTCCCTATCGAAATGATAAGCTCTCTGGGGACTTCCCCGGTGGTCCAGTGATTAAGACTCGGTGCTTCCAATGCAGAGGGCATGGGTTACACCCTTGGTTAGGGAAATAAGACCCCACATGGCTCTCAGTGTGGCCAAAAATTTATTTTAAGAAATTTTTTTTTTTAATGAGAGGCTCCCTAATCGCCTAGCAGGACTTGGAACATAGTAAGCTCTCAATAAGTGCCTGTGAAATAAATAGGTCTAATTCCTTAAATTCTGAAATGTTTAGCCCTTAGAAATTTTGTTTTAGCCAGGAGAGAATGCCACTGTTTTCTGCATGGGGAGTGACGATAAACCTCTATCTATCCTGTTTAGAGGGACCAGGGTCATGGCCAGCTATACTAGCCATCAGTAGAAATTCAAATACATCTCTGACTCTCATAGTTTCATGGAAGAGAATTGGGTTTGTGACATTACAGACAAAAAATAACTCTTTAGAAAAGAGATGGGCGTGAAGGAAGTATTTTTCTACCCTAAACTCTCAGAGAATTTATGCTCTCTCATATAGAGATATAATTAAGCAAACTATCAATCAGCTGTGACCTATCTCTTTATGTTAAATTTCCTGCATACTTTGGAAATTGGGTGATTCATTTCAGAGCAGTTTATCTTACCCATATCAAAGAAGAACCATATGAAAGAATAGCCTGAATAAGACAAGAAATAATTTTACTATTTTCTGGTGAATTTTAGTGGAACAAGAAGAAAGTGCTCAGTCTATGAAACTTTGCATATACAAACAGGAATGCTTCCTGTGGTGTAGAAAGTTGTTGTGTTGTGTTAGTCACTCAGTCATGTCTGACTCTTTGTGACCCCATGAATCGCAGCACGCCAGGCCTCCCTGTCCATCACCGTCTCCCGGAGTTCACTCAGACTCACGTCCATCGAGTCCGTGATGCCATCCAGCCATCTCATCCTCGGTCGTCCCCTTCTCCTCCTGCCCCCAATCCCTCCCAGCATCAGAGTCTTTTCCAATGAGTCAACTCTTCGCATGAGGTGGCCAAAGTACTGGAG